>JAVJAQ010000853.1:0-219872 GCA_032362365.1 Zygogramma bicolorata | reverse complement strand
TCAAGGCCAACCCCAAGGTCAAGGTCAGTGGTGGGGGGAGGACTATGCCAATTGAAGGCAGCTCAAGGTCATCATTCCTCAAGGTCGAATATCAAGGACGTTTGCATTCAAGGCCACCCCCAAGGTCAAGGTCAGTGGTGGGGGGAGGTCCAGGATTGGCATAAACCCCCTACTAAGAACGATTTATGATCTTGGGGGATCAAAATGAATAATATAGAAAAGTACGAGGTGATTGAGTTCAATAATTCATCTGAAAAAGTTTATAGAACCACGACGCGTGTTTCGTAGTGAGGTCCGAATTAGTTATCATTTCTTCTTTGGATGGACTTTCAGTTTTTTATCCAAAGCGGATTCATTTTTATTTTTTTTTTATAAAAGATTCACACGAAAGTGGAGCCCTGTAATGTTCAAAGAACACCGCGTGAATCAAAGGACAGGAGATACGAACGAATTAACATTCACTTTGAATTTCTCAGCTCAGCTCAGCTGTCCTATTGAAAAAAGATCCCTGAGCAAGAGAGGGTCGACAGGTTTCCAAATTCACAACAAAGGGGTGGGAATACTGTACTCATCGAGTCATCCGGGTAGATATTGCCAAGGGAGGAAGGATTGATAACAATTCGGAAGAGCATCGACCGTGAAATTATCTATAGAAGAGGGACAAGTCTCCAACCCTTCTGCGATGTTCCAACGAAGTAAGCGAGTCTGTGAGCGAAGAATCACCAACAAGACGAATTGCCTTTCTCTGAATAGAATCGAGTAGCCTGAATGAATGTTTCAACTGTAGATCGTATCTGAGCCTTGTAGATCATCAGAAGCTAACGAGAATGAAGTATTTCTTCGCACGAAATATAAAATCCAAGTTTCTGGGAAGCACTTTTAGCGATCGATCTCACATGGTTCTCCCATCTGAAATTATCACTGATCGTAATCCCTGGTATCGAGATACTTGATTTTGAAGGAATAGTTACTCCTGAAATCTGAATACTAGATGATGATAGATCTGCTTTTCTTGAGAAGAGACATGCCTGGGTTTTCGTAGCATTAAATTCCACCAAGTTCATAATACCCCATTCTATTATTTTTATCAAGTCGTCGTTAATTTTATTGACGTGAATGTTTCTTTGAATTTTTGTTTCTCGAGCTGGTATGGGGACTCTGGAAGAGAAACTGGTATGAAGCGTACTGTCGTCCGCAAAACTATGTATTGAACAAGATATTTTCTCGAGTAAATCATTGATATGAAACAGAAACGAAGTTGGAAATCACATGGGTCATTCTTGAATAACTAGCTGTTTTGTTTTTAGAGCTTGTGAATTTCTGTAGAGATAATGAAGTTTGGCGAATTATTATTTTTTGGTTTCTTCTCCGAATCAAATATATTGCATAGAAATTGTTGACACGTGTATATAATTCAGAGATGTTTGATTCATTCACCAAAAGAAAGAAAGAGTTCATTTTTATCAGCTACTCCCTATATGGCACGACGGTCACTTATTACATACAAATTGAGAGAGAAAGAGCGATTTTCATGTAATTCAGTGTCCGTCGTGCTAAATAGAAAGGAGATAAACTGTTTCAGATGGACTCTTTCTTCCTTTTTGAGAATACACGTTGTTCTAAAGTTGTTCATTTCCGTTAACCAGCTGAAGAAGGTCAATCCTCATAAGTCGAAACTTGTGCGAGCAATGGATTGAAGAGGCCTTACCTTTTAATGTCCGGTTACCTCGTTTTTAAAAGTTATAGGCAATTTAGAAAAGTGTAACACAAACTCTTTTTCTCTTCGAAAAAAAGTTCATCCCGCCTTCTAGGCGACGAGGTGCGGTACATAAAATTTCTTGAAATCACGTTCTTTTACGGTAACTTTGATCTTGATATCTTTTCCCGTTAAAAAGTTCACGCTGACAACCCAAACAATAAGAATCTCAAAATCAAAAAGAAAGTCCAACAGAAAACTTCAATCAGACGCTTTCTGGGTCTATGTATGATACTCACCTATGTTGTGACAAAGTGAAATCATCCATCGTTAAAACCGATGTTTAAATACATACAAGCGTTTAACCGTGCAACAGCTTTTCGCTTGACTGCTCAAATATTTAACATAACTGGACAACTTTGTTAGTGCATTCAACACTAATTGGATATTTTTGTATTCTGAATGTCGTTTGAGCATATTCCTAGGTGCATTGTATCTTGAAGTAGCACACGAACCTTTTCTTTTCCATAGATAGATAAGAAACATAACGGAAATGATGAATATGAGAAGATTACATTGCATCCTATTACTTGCTTCTTTGTGAGACGAGTGCAAATTGAATTCAACTCCGAATGAAAACAGTTTTTGATTTTCTATTCCGCCTACGTTCCCCAGTTGAACTGAACGAGTTATTAATCGATTCTTAGACGTTTGGTAATATTTTTAAAAAGAAGTTTCCATCTGAGAAATATAGAAGGTACCTCCGAGCGGGACAAATTATTCAGGTTGGATAAGGTTTAAAATATAGTGAGGAAATTGCTATTTGCATAACAAGGGAGGAAAGTGCTACTTTTCCTTCGAGGATGACTAATTAAATTCATTTCGAAGAGAGAAGAAAAAGTATGTGAATCTGCTGAGATTTCTGACCAAAAAAGTATAAAACAACACAACGGATTAATCTGGATCAGTAAGTGATAGAAATTCAGATGATAATCACTACACCTTATAAATATAAACAAATAAATTGTAGTAACATTAACATAGAAATAAACAATGAACAACTTGAAACTGTAAAAGAATGCAAATATATGGGATTTATGATGAATAGTCACCTAGTATTCAGTAGCAACTTTGAATATATCAAAAAGAAAATCTTGAAAAAACTGTTTTTTTCTAGAGTATTCCAAAACTTAAGCCTAAATTCCAGAATAACTGTGTACAAGAATATCATTCAACCTCATTTTGAAATTTGCTCTACATTACTTTACTGTTTTGATTAAAATGAAATATCATCAATTACAAAAGTTACAAAATGGTATGGCAACTACTATTCCATTGATACTAGAAACTTTACAGTTATTTACTGTGGAGTGAAGACTGACTCACTAAACTAAGTTCTATATCTATCAAATGATACATGAACTGACTCCAACATACTTTTTTGAGTTCGTTATAACTGTCAACCAAATCCATACATACAATACTAGGGGCCGAAATCATTTATATGTAAACAGGGAGAGTACTTTTTATAATATAAAAAGTTTATTTCTAAGGATTCTTTTGGTATGATAGTTTACCACAAAATGTAAAAGAGTCAAAAAGTATTGCATAATTCAAATATAATTTGATTTCGTATCATAAATGAGAAAATATTTCATCAAACAACTATTTTATACTGTATTAAATTTTATTTATATTTATACTCACATTTATTATATTTGTTTATTCTTACATTTATGATAATTTATATGTATTGTAAGATAGATATGTTAACTATATTTTGTGAATTAGGATTGTCCTACTTGAATGAATAAATAAAAGAAAACCTTCAATGATACTAACATAGCTTTTAGTTTCTGTATGTGCCCAGGAAGTATGACAAGATCTTCAAAGTGAAAATCTGTTTTCAGAAAAGCAAAAATTCGGATTTACCAGACTGTTATTTGGTCCACAATAACTTCAATCTGAGAAACCTGAGCGCTCACAATAGAATTGAAAAATAGGTTGAAAGTATGAGAGAGAAACTCCTTAGAAGAATATTTGAGGGAGAAATTATAAATTGAGATTGATTGAGAAGAAACAATGAAGAACTTCACGAAATTTTCGAATAAACAGTCATTGTAAAAATATCAAGGCACAAAGAATACGATGATGAGAGAACATCCTAACAATGAAAGAAAAAATGTATTATTAGGGGAGCCATGAACAGGGAGTCACTCAACAATAGGAGAAAATCAAGAGTGAAAGCAAAGCAAGTTGAGGAGGATATATACAAAGGGGGGTAAGGAAGTGAAAGGAGGTGGCAGAAGAAAGAAGTGGAGAAAAAGAGTTCAAAAGGCAAGCACAATTTGGGTAAAATCAAAGAAATTCGTTACAACGGTGATACACTGACGCAACCCGAAGATAAGGCCACTAATTTCGGCAACTATTCGTCATCCGGTATCCATGAGAAAATCACTGACCACTTCGGTTCAAACAAACTAATGATTGCACTACAGGGCGAGCTACGTGCAACTCATTTTTCTTTGTCCCTGTTGATGATAACGAAATCATTGAAATAATCATTAAATGCCCAATAAGAGGTCCACTGCCCTGATGAAATTCCTGTTTCAGCAATTAGAGTATGTAGTTCCATTATTGCACCCATTTTATGCCCTGATGAAATTCCTGTTTCAGCAATTAGAGTATGTAGTTCCATTATTGCACCCATTTTATGCTCCATTCTCAATGCGTCGATCATGCAAGGGAAATTCCCTTCCATTCTTGAATTAGCTTCAGTGGTACTGATACACGAAAGAGCCGACCTAAGTTATGTTGAAAATTATAGGCCCATCGCTCTTCTGAGCATTTTTTCGAAAATCATAAAAAAAGTTGTAGCGAAAAGAATCACTCAGTTTCTCGGAACATTCATCTTGTCAGTGATAGTCAACATGTCTTCAGATCAGATCTCTCGAATGAAACGAAGACCATTCAATGTGTCCAATATATTACGGACAAAGTGAATAGAGGGGAAAACGTAGTATCTATAATGTTCGACCTCACACGGGCTTTGGACACTGTTGAAAGCTCTTTCGTGTCAACCAACAACTAGGAATTCTCGGCTCAATAAATGATTGGTTCATCTCATTTTTAGTGCGAAAAAAACTCATGGTTAAAATTGATGAGGCCGAGAAAAAAAATAGTAATAGATATAACAAAACATACTTTTCAAAATCACCGATTATTTCAGAGAGCCGCTTTTTCAACAAACTATTTTCTTTCGTGAAGAGCTCGAAATGTCTAGATATTTTCAAAGGCAGGCTAAAAAAACTTGATAGAAAAATGTTTTTACACTGTAGAACAGTTCGAAAACTATATAAACTCTAATTATTTTTTTACTTATCAATTCACTTATATCTTTTATCGTCATTTGACACTTACATTATTTATGTTTAGTATTGTCATCTTATACTTACATTGTCCTTGTTTTAACGTTTTTTTTGGCATTTTTCCTGATACTGGGGGTGGGGAATCTTCCCCTGCTCCCCACCTAATCTCCGCCTCTGACCGGGAGACAAAACATCAAGGTCGGACATAGTTTACGTGAGAAGGAATAATTTCAGTTCTTTTTCATGAGAAACATATTCGAGAAGACGTTATGAACTTTTTTCAAATAGAACAGGGCGTCTGGTGATACCTTTTTTGAAAGCTCTCTTGATTCTGTATCGAACAATGGTTCATTACTTCTGAGAATTGGAAAAGCCGCCCCCCAGTTATAAGCAGTTAGTAATAATTTGTCAAAATAGTTGAGGCTTTCGCGGCCGAGGTTTTCAGTATCACTACTTTTATTCGGGTTTGAAGGCCGTCGTTTTTTGGAATTTCTTCCTGACGTTTCGCTGGCTCGAGTGGCTAGCTTCTTCAGAGGTTCATTCATCTTGGAATTCACTCCGATGACTGGAGATTGTTTCTTCGCAAGTTGTATTTATGCCGATTCAGGTAGTTTGCGGTGCTAATTATTCCATTCCGACTCGGGGAATTGTCATTAATATTGATTACTTCCTGTGGGTTCGGAGAATAATCATCATTAATATCTGAAGAACTACCTGCAGTTATTATCGATTTTCTTAAAATGGGATTCCATATTCGGTTGAGGTTGACAGCTTCTTCTTTTCTGTTGAAATTATCCGTGTGTTTGTGGATTTCTATTGCCTCCCGTACCAGTCGGCTATGGTATCCCTGGTTGGGTGCAATCAGTTTTGCATTTTCAAACAGAATCCTGTGGTTTCCCTCACTAAGTGCGTGTTCCGCCACAGCCGACTTGTCAATTTGCCCTAGTCTGCAGTTTCTCTCATGTTCCTTTAGCCTAGTTCCCATGGATCTTTTGGTGGTACCGATGTATACCTTCCCACAGGTGCACGGTATGCGATAAACCCCTGCTGCAGACAGTGGATCTCTTTTGTCTTTAGCCGATCTGAGGCTCTGTTGAATCTTCTTTGTGGGTTTAAATACAGTTTTTATGTTGTATTTACTCAGGAGTTTTCCAATTCTGTCTGTGACCCTCGGGATGTATGGCAAATATGCATGTGCAACTATCTGAACGTCCTCCTTGTTTCGAACAGTGGAATTCTTCAGTTTCATGGCCCTGTTGATCTCGGGTACACTGTATCCATTCGACCTCAAGGTCACTTGAAGATGTTCCAGTTCTTCCTCCAGATGTTCAGGTTCGCATATTCTTCGAGCACGTTCCGTTAGAGTAGAAATGACTCCTCTCTTTTGGCAGGGATGGTGATTCGATAGCGCGTGCAGATACCTATCCGTGTGTGTGGGTTTTCGGTACACTTTGTGGGTTAGTCTAGCCCCACATCGTTCGATCAGAACATCCAGGAATGCTATTCGTTGGTCTTGTTCAGTCTCCGTGGTGAACTTAATATTGGGGTGTTGAGCGTTCAAGTGGTCGAGAAAGAGTTTTAGAGCGTCCCTACCATGTTTCCAGATGACGAATGTGTCATCCACGTAGCGTAGCCACAAGGTCGGCTTCAATTCGAAGGCGTCGATTGCTTTCTCCTCAAACCGTTCCATGAAGAAGTTGGCTACTACTGGGCTAAGTGGACTTCCCATTGCCACGCCATACAATTGCTCATAGAAGTTTCCCCTCCATTGAAAGTAACTCCCCGTGAGACATGCTCGGAAAAGTCCAACGATATCATTAGGGAACAAGTAGGCTAACTCCTTCAGGGAGTCTTCCAGTGGGACGTTGGTAAACAAGGACACAACATCGAAGCTGACCATAATATCTGTCGGTTCCAAAGTTAAGCCTCTAATTTTACCCACGAAGTCTGTCGAATCCTTGACGTAGGAGTTTGTTCTTCCTACATGAGGCTGTAGGAGCGAGGCCAGATGTTTTGCCAAGTGATATGTAGGTGAGCCTGGGGCACTGACTATTGGTCTCAGTGGCATGCCGTGTTTGTGCACCTTTGGAAGACCATAGAGTCTGGGTGGAACGGCTTCAGTTCTGAGAATGGTTTTCTTTATGGTTTCGGTCAGTGAGGACGACTTAATGAGTTTGTTTACATTCCTCAATTTTGATTGTGTTGGGTCCCTTGCGAGTTTGCGGTAGTTAGAAGGTTCCAGAAGTTCTTCAATTTTGTTATTATATTCCTCCGTTTTGAGAAGAACCGTGGCATTTCCCTTGTCCGCTGGTAGAATCGTGATCCCCTCATCAGAATTCAAGCTTCTTAAGGCTGCAATCTCTCTTTTTGGGATATTGCATTTTGGAAGCCGTGCCTTGCTCAGGATATTTGCTGTCACGATCCTGATTTCTTCAGCTTTTTCATCCGGTAAATTCCTGATTGCTGCTTCCGTATTGGCGATGATTTCCTCTTTTGGTACCTGCCGAGGAATGATTGCGAAATTACCGCCTCGTGCTAACACTGACATCTCGTCTCCAGTGAGATCCCGGTCTGTTCGGTTTATGACCACTCTGGACAAGTCTAAGCGTGGGGTGGCCGAACTTCTAGTCTTGTGTGTAGTCTTCTTGTTGTGTGAGCAAGGCACGGCTTCCAAAATGCAATATCCCAAGAAGAGAGATTGCAGCCTTAAGAAGCTCGAATTCTGATGAGGGGATCACGATTCTACCAGCGGACAAGGGAAATGCCACGGTTCTTCTCAAAATGGAGGAATATAATAACAAAATTGAAGAAATTCTGGAACCTTCTAACTACCGCAAACTCGCAAGGGACCCAACACAATCAAAATTGAGGAATGTAAACAAACTCATTAAGTCGTCCTCACTGACCGAAACCATAAAGAAAACCATTCTCAGAACTGAAGCCGTTCCACCCAGACTCTATGGTCTTCCGAAGGTGCACAAACACGGCATGCCACTGAGACCAATAGTCAGTGCCCCAGGCTCACCTACATATCACTTGGCAAAACATCTGGCCTCGCTCCTACAGCCTCATGTAGGAAGAACAAACTCCTACGTCAAGGATTCGACAGACTTCGTGGGTAAAATTGGAGGCTTAACTTTGGAACCAACAGATATTATGGTCAGCTTCGATGTTGTGTCCTTGTTTACCAACGTCCCACTGGAAGACTCCCTGAAGGAGTTAGCCTACTTGTTCCCTAATGATATCGTTGGACTTTTCCGAGCATGTCTCACGGGGAGTTACTTTCAATGGAGGGGAAACGTCTATGAGCAATTGGATGGCGTGGCAATGGGAAGTCCACTTAGCCCAGTAGTAGCCAACTTCTTCATGGAACGGTTTGAGGAGAAAGCAATCGACGCCTTCGAATTGAAGCCGACCTTGTGGCTACGCTACGTGGATGACACATTCGTCATCTGGAAACATGGTAGGGACGCTCTAAAACTCTTTCTCGACCACTTGAACGCTCAACACCCCAATATTAAGTTCACCATGGAGACTGAACAAGACCAACGAATAGCATTCCTGGATGTTCTGATCGAACGATGTGGGGCTAGACTAACCCACAAAGTGTACCGAAAACCCACACACACGGATAGGTATCTGCACGCGCTATCGAATCACCATCCCTGCCAAACGAGAGGAGTCATTTCTACTCTAACGGAACGTGCTCGAAGAATATGCGAACCAGAACATCTGGAGGAAGAACTGGAACATCTTCAAGTGACCTTGAGGTCGAATGGATACAGTGTACCCGAGATCAACAGGGCCATGAAACTGAAGAATTCCACTGTTCGAAACAAGGAGGACGTTCAGATAGTTGCACATGCATATTTGCCATACATCCCGAGGGTCACAGACAGAATTGGAAAACTCCTGAGTAAATACAACATAAAAACTGTATTTAAACCCACAAAGAAGATTCAACAGAGCCTCAGATCGGCTAAAGACAAAAGAGATCCACTGTCTGCAGCAGGGGTTTATCGCATACCGTGCACCTGTGGGAAGGTATACATCGGTACCACCAAAAGATCCATGGGAACTAGGCTAAAGGAACATGAGAGAAACTGCAGACTAGGGCAAATTGACAAGTCGGCTGTGGCGGAACACGCACTTAGTGAGGGAAACCACAGGATTCTGTTTGAAAATGCAAAACTGATTGCACCCAACCAGGGATACCATAGCCGACTGGTACGGGAGGCAATAGAAATCCACAAACACACGGATAATTTCAACAGAAAAGAAGAAGCTGTCAACCTCAACCGAATATGGAATCCCATTTTAAGAAAATCGATAATAACTGCAGGTAGTTCTTCAGATATTAATGATGATTATTCTCCGAACCCACAGGAAGTAATCAATATTAATGACAATTCCCCGAGTCGGAATGGAATAATTAGCACCGCAAACTACCTGAATCGGCATAAATACAACTTGCGAAGAAACAATCTCCAGTCATCGGAGTGAATTCCAAGATGAATGAACCTCTGAAGAAGCTAGCCACTCGAGCCAGCGAAACGTCAGGAAGAAATTCCAAAAAACGACGGCCTGCAAACCCGAATAAAAGTAGTGATACTGAGTAATAATTTGTGTTCGAAAATGGAAAAATATAATTAAAACTCAGGAACAGCTAGCCCGATTTTCAAAAAAAAAACAATGCTAGATAGAGGGTTCGCATATCTTTGAAGCAAGGTGCCACAAAACCTCCTTTTTCCTTTGCAGCAAAACGTGTATCCTTTCAACACTTCATTCATAAATTTTAACAGGGTTTCAGACAATAACGAAGCTTGTCTTTAAAAACCACCTTTCATTTCACCAAACTTTTCGACTTATTACTCTAAGTGTACACAATCAGATTGATAATCATATGCACTGACTTTATACTTGAATTTGTCAATAAGGAAACGCCAAGTTATTCTTTTTGTAGTTTTTGAGTAAATAACCGATCACAATCTGAAAAATTAAGAATTGAAATTTGAAACCGTACCAGTGTAGAAGGACCGACTTCTAATCTACTAACAAACATTCCCGCGTTTATAAGAACAGTTCCTTTTGAATGAGAGCTACTTTCTAATAGTCGGCAAATTCTCCATAATTCCAATTTGCCTAACAGAAAAAAAACAAGAACTCATGTTTATTAAAACTACTTGAGTTTGTTAACTTGTCGGTAAAAAAATCTGCTTCAGTTCCTAAAACTTATTCGATTTCACGAAGAACTTCTCGGGGTAGATTAAAAGTGTGTCCTTCTAAACTCGTATAGATTTCAGCATTAATTATCAGTGCGTTGAGATTGTGGTAGGTGAGAAACCCCTGAGCTACATAATAAAATTCATCTACCACAAAAAATAACTTTCATTCCGTGAAACATGTAATGAGCCTAAATGAAAAACGACGTTGAGTATGTGACAGTCGGATAAAATCAGATCTGAGCTCGTTGCACGCACCCATATCCTCAAAACATTCACAACTCCTACCTAGAAAGTTTTTATGAGAGACCAGATTGATTTACAAGTTCATGTTTATACACCTACCACGTCTGTCTTTATTATGCTTTTTGCATAATAGTGCTTGTTCGACATTTCCGGTTGCTACAGTTATTTACATTCAATGCTATTGACCTGTCTGCAATAATAACTGCTAAATGAGATTAAACTTCAGTTTGTCCCATCCGAGTAGATCACCTTATATTAGTACCTCTTTGACTGATTTGCGAAAGTTGAAAGAATGACTAACCATGATCCCATCTCACGATACCTTACTCGAATATAGGTGACTATACTTCTTGCGCTGAATGTGATAAATTCGAAAGTGTAAATTGATTTCGAATAAGTGAATTCAAGAAATTTTCCATACTATGGGAAAAATCGCGAAAGAGAACTTTCTCTGTAAAGAGAAAGTAGAAACTTGTCCAAAACTAACGAAACTCGAGAAAGAACGAAATGACTGGATATATAGATGGGACTGACAATGATTTCTGATCATTGATCATCGGCAGGGCAATCTACCTAGTAGATTAACATACGGCTGAACTTTATTAATCATCCTACGTCCGTTTTTTTTGCCCTGCACACTTTTTGATTTGTGCCAGCCGTGTGTTTCGCGCCCAAAAACAATTCCTTTTTTGTTGACGCAGGTTTGTAGTCAGATTCGACATCGTGTGACACTTTTTTTTGGTGAAAAGATAAAAAATCAATTCTTATTACTAGTATTATTTTTTTTATAGATCTGGATTTCAGTCACAGCCCCGAACTGCTCTAGAAGTCGGAAGCAGGGGGTGGGTAGCTAAATTCGTTATATTTTTCTTTTTTTTTGTATGTAAGCAAGTGGGCGCCAGACAATAATAAAAAAAATATTATTGACAGGAGGGGTACGTACAGAGCAATAAAGAAACAACTTTTCAAAAATACTAAATCTAATTGTTAGTAAACTAGCATATGTACAGAATGAATTGCAATACCATTTCAATGAATAAATAATTGAGAGCAGTAAAAAATATCAGAAAAAATCTGTCTCCATTAAATTATTATGAAGTACTGGGTTTATGAATATATACATATATAACACAACATAGGTGACCATAAATTGGTATATAGAACACTCAAAAACGGCCGTTTTAGGGTTTACAACACATTGATACACTCAACGGGTACAAGCTAAAAGCAAAACCATTTGGTTGTTCAATTGAGCAACGGTAAATAAAAATAATAATATACGAAATGGTAAATATCGGTACTCGACTCCCCAAATACTGTTTCGAAAGTATTCTTCTCCAAAACAAATTCTGCAGTTCCTCTCCAGATGAAATGAAAGGGAAATTTTACTTAAGTGAAGCAGCAGACACAAATTTGGTTGGTACGTAATTTTCGTATTCACCTCTCCATCAGAGATCCAGGGCATTATTTAATATCAATCGTGTTTTTCTAATCAACTGGGTATTCCTCGGACTATCAGTTCCTCACAAAAATATCCTAATCATAATTGACGGACGACTTGTCGATAAATTTCTCATAAATCGTTCGTTGAAACCAAGTAAAAGGAGGAATCGAAAAGGCCTAAAATACATGATTCGCGTTTATATAACCAGCATTTATATGGTACGAATAACTTTCGAAATGTAAACAAATATAATTACCTAAGTTGGTAATCGGCCTTTTTCATGAATTGAATTCCAAACGGAAAGAGAATATTCGATCTTATCACATCTATAATAATTTCGTTTCGTTGGATATCGCCGGACTCCTAGCTCGCATTCGCTACCCGAGAGAAAAACTATGCATTCGTATTTTGTGGAACCGAAAAAATTCCCACCGTGAATAGAGTCGATGCCTGCCTTGGTACTTCGAATATTTCTATGATTTTTTTTGCATTCGGTGGTTTCAAACGAAATGTTTATTTGAAAATATAATAAACATGGATATTGGGTCGTATCTTACGTTAAATATCTTTGTAAAAGAAATGATACAGGGTAATTCATAATAAGTTGCTCGGATGAAAAATATCAACTCACCAATCAAAGTGAACCGCTACACACCCCCTCTCCCTATAAAAAATGTTCTGGCTTGCCAGGAACATTTTCCACCGATGGCAATTTATCACAACTGAATGTGAATAATGCAGGTTTGGCAAGAAACTAGAACAAGAACAGATATTCAAACCTGAGGTATCAGTTACTGCAATGCTTCATTCATCCACAATCATCCCTCATCTTTCAACAACATTCGTTGCCACACTCAAACTACATTTTCTCACTGAAGCATAAATTCACCTAGTCTTGATTTCTATAGGGTTTAAGATCTTTTACATGGTACTTACCAATTTTTTTCCCATTCATATCTTTGAGCTCGTAGACCAAATGGGAAATTACTTTTGCTATCCTACATAGAACGAACTTGGGAGCAAGCTTAGCAGAAAAATTATGACTTTTGTTTGACAGAACATAATTGTGTTTCCAAACCAAGTCTCCAGTATGATAGATATCTGCAGGTCTCTTACGTAAATTGTACAAACGAGCATTATTCTCATGTGCCTTTGCCAAGTGTTTAGGGACTTCAAGATACATTTGAGGCAGTTGGTCAATTTCTTCTCCATATCTTTTTATATCCGTAACATCTAAATCAATTCAGCGTTATCTAACCTCGTATTGAATTTTCCATTCAACGGAACATATCTGCCAAAATTTAGGAAAGAAGGTGTATGACCTGTTGCTTCATGCACTGCGGTACGTAGTGCGAAGGCAATCTTATGAATCTCATCGTCCCAAGTACGATGATCTCCATCCTTCAGATAAGACCTAATGGCAGCTCCCAAAACGCGATTTACTCTCTCAACAGCATTAACCTGTGGATGGTATCGAGCATTGAAGAATATTTTTACTCCATACTCCTCCTCTAGAGCCCGAAAATGCTTACCCGCGAATTGAACCCCATAACAATTTCCACGTTTAGACCGAGGTAAAGGTCCTAACAATTCGACAGATATATACTGCCACGGATATTGCACCTTCTTCGGTTGACCCATATATACCGGTCTTGAAGAATTACTCACCTTCTGTTCATTGCAAGTATGACAAGACGTAACATATTTTCTTACATCTTTCAGGAGTTTTGGCCAATAGTATAGTTCTTTGATTCTATTGACAGTTTTGTATATACCTAGATGTGCAGCTTGTGCAACGTCATGATTAGCTTTGAGAACTGAGATTCGTTTCTCTTCTGGAACCACTAATTTCCACTCGGGAAAATTTGTACGAATATTAATTTCACTGGGAATAAATTTATAGAGGAGTCCTTCCCGAATACACCAATTAGAATAAGTCTCTGGCTCATTTTCTACCAGGCGTAGCTTACGACTATACCACACATCATAAGTTACATCTGCTCCTTCCACATTTACGACACATGTTTCGACCGGAGCTCTAGACAGTGCGTCAGGAATAACATTCAATAATCCTTTCCGATGGTTTATCTCTATGTCAAATTGGCTCAAACGCATAGCCCACCTGGCAAGTCTGCCTGTTGGGTTTTTGAGGTTATTCAGCCATAAAAGGGACTGATGGTCCGTTATAACAACGAAATGAACTCCGTCAATATATGGGCGGAATTTCTCAACACCAAAAATAACTGCTAGACATTCTTTTTCAGTTGTTGAGAACTTTTTTTCAGCATCTGTCAAAGTCCTAGAAGCAAATGCAATGACCACTTCTTCCTCCCCGACTTTCTGACATGAGACAGATCCTAGACCAACATCCGAGGTATTGCACTGCACATAAAATGTTTTTGTGAAATCAGGTGCAGCTAAAATTGGAGCTGAGACCAGCGCTTGTTTAACTTCGAGGAATGCCCTTTGCGCATCCTCATCCCAGCATATTTTTTGAGATTTCCTGCGACCCTTCAGTAACTTGGTAATGGGAGCCGTGATCGATGAGTAGTCCTTAACAAACCTACGGTACCAACTGCAGATACCAATAAACCTTTTTATTTCTGTGGCTGTTTTTGGAACGGGATAATTGAGCATGGCCTGCACCTTATCAGGATCCGTCCTGAGACCTTCGCGGTCGACGGTGAATCCAAGGTATTTCAAGGAGTCTCGACAAAACTTACACTTTTCTATATTAACTGTCAAATTAGCAGCTTTCAAACGCTCGAAAACCGAATCCAAAATGTCTAAGTGATGCTGGAAAGAGGGTGTAGCCACGATAATATCGTCTAGATAGACGAATACAAATGGATCCAACTCAGGTCCGAGGACAGAGTCCATCAGTTTCTGCTGAGTTTGAGCAGCGTTACATAAACCGAAGGGCATTACTTCGAATTCAAACAAGCCACGCCCTGGTATGGCGAATGCTGTCTTCTCACACGATTCTGGTGACAACGGAATCTGCCAGAATGCAGATTTCATATCTATACTACTTAAATACCGGGCACCCGCCAATTTACTCAAAATTTGGTCTACCAGAGGAAGGGATATGCGAATTTTTTTGTAACGTTATTCAGCTTTCGACCATCAAAACAAAATCGAGGACGGCCGTCAGATTTTTCTACCAATAAGACTGGACTTGACCAAGAGCTTTTAGATGGACGTACCACACCAAGCTGTAACATGGAATCCAATTTCTTGTTCAGTATCTCAAGTTTATAAGGAGACACAAGATGTGCTCTTTGCTTAATTGGTTCTGCGTTACCAGTGTCTATATGATGAACGATACGATTGGTTCTACCCTGAGTTGGTTTCGAGAGACCTTCGAATTTTTTGATCAGTTGGCTGAGTTGGAAATTTTCCTCAATACTCAACTCTGACTCATCAAAAATTCTATTGATCACGAGCATTTCAAGGCCATCCTCCTTTTGCTGGGTGAAGGTATCAACATTTTTACCACCAATAAAATAGGAGTTAGATGTATAGTCGATACTCACACCAAAATGTCTACAGAAATCTGAACCCAAGATCATACTGTGTGTAAGAGACGGAACGATCAAAATACTCAAAAGTTTTACAGTGTCATTGATTTGAATAGGTAAATCCACCATACCTGATATTTCCTGCAATTTGCCATCAGCTGTACTGATTGATGTATTATAATCTGATTTTATTTCAGAGCCAAAAATCTTCAATAATTTCATATCGGGCCCTCCTATAACTGAGCGACTGGCACCGCTATCAAGTAGCGCAATAACAGACTTACCAAATATTTTTATTGAAATATATGGTCTATTATCATTCTCTTTTTCCGAAAATAATATATTGTTTTCAGTATGGCTAGATCTGTAAAATTTACCAACAGTATCCAACCAATTTGACCAGTCTGACTTGGAATTGCCATTGTAGGTCTGTAATACTGAGGAAGGACACCGACCCACGGAGTGTCTCCCTATTTTCCATTTTTTTACACACTGGACAGTTTGGACGAATAACGTTCAACTTCCCACATCCATGGCAAGTAGGTACACGTTTTCTACAGTCACGCTGTAGGTGTCCCACTTCTTTACAATTCCAACATTGTATACCAGCCATTTGCATAACAGGTGATGGTTTTTTATTGTTTTGGCGAATTACAGAAAAATTACTCGAGCTTTTATTATATTTCCTACCTGAATTTTGGGAATTTTGCTGCCGAGCATAAGTATTATTCGAGTGGCAATAACAATTTTGGCACGTCGCATTACCAACACTAGAGATTGGATCATCAACACTAGATACTGAGTCATAAGTTAAAGTGGGTTCTAAAGATGAAACAGATTTCGAAGGGGGATGAAACTTCTTTTGAACCTGCACGGCTTCTTCAAGTGATCTACATAGTCTAGTCAAAGTAGAAACCTCGGTGATATTCTGTAATGCTAAGTGTGACTGAAACGTTGGTAATGAATTATTACGTATTATTCTCAATCTTTTTTCCTCTGATGGAGGATCGACCAAGCAATTAAAAAGATTCTCCATAATGGAAATGAATATGACAACTTTTTCATCCTGACCCTGTGTTCTATGCTGAATTTCTTGCCAAAGTTGATCATCGTAATCTGAGGAAGGAAATCTTGACGTAAACAAGTTTGTAGTTCATCCCGATTATTACATTTATTATGTCTAACTTGTGAACGATACCACTCTCTAGCAACTCCTTCAAATAAATCTACAGCAGATTGGTAAAGATCATTTTTGCTACAATTTCTAGCATTTCGAAGTTCTTCAATTCTTTGCAGAAATGCGTTTACGGAACACTTCGCAGCGTTACCATCAAACGTTACCCCCCATTTATATATAGGAATCATCTTGGATTGAATATTGTTCAAGGAAGGAGGTTGCAAACTGGACTGAGAACTGCCTTGTATTTCACCATTGACGTGTTTTTCTCTAGCCTCTTCTAAATCATCTAATACCACTGATACTTTTACAATATTATCACCCCTATAGTTTGAAGTTTCAGATTTGCTTCCTTCTGGAATACGATGAAGTCTCCCGAGTACATGGTTTATTCTACTGTGAAGACGATTGTATGTTTCAAGGTTACTTCCATCAAAGTTGTCGACAATTTCAGTAATAGATTTAATACTTTCATCAATCTCCAATTTTTCTACTTCGAAATCAAAATCTGGGGTTATATAAACTACTTCTGGTCTAGCGATATCTTTTTTGATCTCACGTCTTAAATATTTTCATTTGAGAGCTATGTCCACTTTCTCAGTAACAACATCTCGAATTCTCAACTAATTTAGTTCATGTACTCTCAGATGATTTGGATCTATTTCATAACTGTGTTTGCAAGCCATATTTCATCAAGTGAATATTTCTCAAAAAATCAAAGAATACCAAACCTCAAACTGAACTCAATGATTATAGAATGGATTTGATCGCTATCGTTATTTTAAATAATGACTATATACGTGTACCAGTATAAAAAATGGAATAGAGGGAGTGGGAGGTCAGCAACGGTTCACTTAACTAAGTTCAGAAAATCAATAATACTAGCAATTCAATTTTTTCTGAATACCCTGTGAAATTTCTCTTTTCATTTCCTATAATGAGTCCTGCCACATCTAGCAGTGATATTAGCAATTTCCGATTCCAAGAGTTTTATGTCGAAAACTCACAATCGGTGAGCACCCTGAATATAATCAATGAAATGGTAATAAACAAAATCGAGAAAAACTTATTTTTGAAAAATTGAATTACGTACGCCACTGAAAAATCCCAGAATACGAAAACACGGAACCAATCACTTTTGTTTCAGTTCAACTTGAAGATGGAACTTTCTTATTGCTTTGTACTAGGAAAAAGGAAGGGAATTCGAAAATTGCTTACGTTTCCCGACTAGAAAGCTTCTTTCATAAAAGATAAAATTATCAGAGATGAAAGATGTGTAATCAAAAACGAAATCGACAGCCCCACGTTGGGCGCCAAATTATGTGAGACTTTTTTTTTTGGTGAAAAGATAAAAAATCAATTCTTATTACTATTATTATTTTTTTATAGATCTGGATTTCAGTCACAGCCCCGAACTGCTCTAGAAGTCGGAAGCAGGGGGTGGGTTACTAAATTCGATTTTTTTTTTGTATGTAAGCAAGTGGGCGCCAGACAATAATAAAAAAAATATTATTGACAGGAGGGGTACGTACAGAGCAATAAGGAAACAACTTTTCAAAAATACTAAATCTAATTGTTAGTAAAGTAGTATATGTACAGAATGAATTGCAATACCATTTCAATGAATAAATAATTGAGACCAGTAAAAAATATCAGAAAAAATCTGTCTCCATTAAATTATTATGAAGTACTGGGTTTATTAATATATACATATATAACACAACATAGGTGACAATAAATTGGTATATAGAACACTCAAAAACGGCCGTTTTAGGGTTAACAACACATTGATACACTCAACGGGTACAAGCTAAAAGCAAAACCATTTGGTTGTTCAATTGAGCAACGGTAAATAAAATTAATAATATACGAAATGGTAAATATCGTTACTCGACTCCCCAAATACTGTTTCGAAAGTATTCTTATCCAAAACAAATTCTGCAGTTCCTCTCCAGATGAAATGAAAGGGAAATTTTACTTAAGTGAAGCAGCAGACACAAATTTGGTTGGTACGTAATTTTCGTATTCACCTCTCCATCAGAGATCCAGGGCATTATTTAATATCAATCGTGTTTTTCTAATCAACTGGGTATTCCTCGGACTATCAGTTCCTCGCAAAAATATCCTAATCATAATTGACGGACGACTTGTCGATAAATTTCTCATAAATCGTTCGTTGAAACCAAGTAAAAGGAGGAATCGAAAAGGCCTAAAATACATGATTCGCGTTTATATAACCAGCATTTATATGGTACGAATAACCCAATAATTACAAATGCTACACTTGCAGATTACATCCGCAAATTAATTAATCGAGTGTAAGTTTGCTGGTTAATTGAGTTTTGAAACATTATAATGCATTAGCATTCGAATACTGTCTGTATCAAATGCTTAGTTTATAGCGGGAAATTAAATGAAGAATAAACAGTTCATTTAGAATACTTTATTACTTTGAGAACAGCCGAATACAATTTTGATCGCCTTTCAATAATTCTTTGAACATCTACAAGATCTTGTTCTTCAGGAGGGGCAGCAAGCGAACTCATAGAGAAGCAATCTCCTCCAGAAATCATGTTGAAGGCAGATTCCTTCATTTTCGTTTCCTGCCATTACTCTCTTGTTATTATTTCAGTGTCATTTCATTCTACTGTGTGATCTTCATCGGCAGTAAGAATGTGCTCTGATAATTCAGAACCATCTATCTGTCTGTTCCTGATATACACCTTGTGTTCACTCATTCGCACTTCCAAAGGTCGTGACGTTTCACCGATATATTTTGGACAGCACGAACAAGGAATTTGATGCATACAATTTTTTGTGTTTTCTGTTGTGTTATTTGGTTTAGTATGTGTCAGTATTGAACGTAAAGGATTTGTTGTTTCGAGTGCTGTTCTAACATAATAATGACGTTCAAATTATACATAGCGTTGGTATTTGTTTTTTTATACCGTGGGTTTCATAGAGAATATTCAATTTCAATGTTTCGTGATAAACATTAGTCTTACCGAAAGGTTTCCATCGTTACCATGCTACATAGCTCAATGCGAATTTTTCAGGATAGGCTGGCTATTTGGGATTTTTTGTTTTCACCCTATTCCATCCAACTATCGAGTACAAAATTTTTATCAAGTGATCATCGTCACTAAGGGGTTGAAGTAAATAGTCATGGATACATAGGCGTTATGTTTATGGATAAAGTGATCTTCACCCCAAAAAAGTGAAAAGCTGGAGGTACAAGCAAATCAGTTGTCGGACGAATTAAGTTCCATTTCTCGGGATGAAGGGGTTATCGAATACACCACCACTCTGTAGTATTCTGCGTTTTCTGGGTAGGAAGCAATCAGCAAGCCACCTCAGAATGCTATGGCACTCAATAACACCGTCTCTAACCCGCAAAAGGCTCGACTCTTTGAAGAAGTTGAAAAGTATCCGTAGTCCCGAACTATCGGCACTAAATATTTTGAGTTTTGTGATTGGGAAAGGAAATAATGTTAAGAATGCCTCGGTGATGGTGTATTTATTGAGGAGTAAAAATCGACAAGCAAGCGCATAATGCTGTGCTGGTTGCAAGAAAAATCGGAAATTGTGAAAAAGCACATAAGTCACGACTTTTATCGAACATCAATCACACTATACAGCAATACTGCTTTATTGATACCCAACCGTTAGCAGCAAAACATAATTATTATTTTTTATTCATTCAAACCTTTGCCTTATTATTAGTACAGCAAAATGCTCCTCATTCCAGTCTTCATACAGGGTATCTCAATATCTTGATCTTTCAATAGTAAAAAAGCACCAAGCCCAAGCTGTACATTTGGATGTTTCGAGAAATAGAATTCGGCTTGTCACAGTCTGACTATGTAGCTGCTAGTGGCACAAAATTTGAGCACTTGTAAGATTGTATTGGTAGTTTTGATAAATGTAATCAGCAAGAAAAAAAGAACTCTTCCTTCCTCTTTAGTGTAATGTAAATAAGAGTTTTTGAGTTGTTACGACGTGCCGCTTAATATACATTCTAATAATTATTATAGTATGCCGTTTTACTCATTATAGATAAAAGAATGGATTTGAAATTTTAAGAAAGGAAGTTTCAATTTCCGAAAGGCAAAATTCCGAAGGTGTTGGTCATATTCAATGCGTAAAGTGAAGGGGATGAGAAAAATAAATTTGACCTTTTTCCATTGGTGGTAAAAATCGAGATATGAGCTGTTCTTTCGGAATTCGAGACACAAACTGCAATGATTTGCATATTGCTGTATTAGAAGTAGAGCGAATATTCAATTTAAAGTTCAGAAATAGGGGGTTCCATTTGGGAAAAGAATTGGGATTGTAGCTGAAGGGTGGGTGTAGATAAAGTAGTAATTTTGTTATAATCATTTGCGCAGAATGAAATCATTCCGGTGTTTCAATAAATTATCTTCTGGCCTGTGACAGGCTCTATATAGAGATTCAGAAACATCAAAATAATATAAAATAATTTTCAATAAGACGATAGAAATCGATATGAGGATTCTTGTTCGAGATGAAAATCCATATTTTTTTGTTATTGCCGGATTGAATTGGTTCTTCTCAATAGGTGTTGATTTTATTCCTTCTTGAAAGTACTGTTCAAATGTCATTATTTTGTGGTTTTTTTTCGTTCTTTCTCAACCTACCGCAATCTGAAAAAATAAGAATTAATATAGGAATCTATACAGGTGTGGGAGGCCATATTTTCAATCTACCCCGATAAGTTGCTACGATAATTCAAAAACAGTTCTTCTGATCGGAACACGTTCAATTAGCCAGCAACTTTTTATACATCTCAAAATTTGCCTATCAAAAAATACAAGAACTAATTGTTACGAACGGTAGGGTTTGTAATGTTGTTTTACTCTTATTGCTCTTATAGGTAACCACAATAATCCCTCAATATTTTCTTTCTAACACTGTACCTCTATTTCAACCTATCTGTATCACTTTATGTTTACAGAATAGACAACTTTACAATTTACAATCCCACCGCTCTGTTACTAGTGTGGTAATTGCTGAAAGGTATTATTTTTCATTATTTTAACATTATCATTTGCTTATCAACACTTCCCAACTAGTTCACACTTCAGCAAACATAATCCCAACGCTAGATCACCGGATGTAACGGCTGCGAGAGCTATTGTTATTCTGTATGAACTTCCTTATATTTTCCTTCGCTTTACATGAACCTTGTGTCCACAAAAACGAATCAAAACAGATAACAATCCCTCCGCACGTCACTTGTAATAATGGCAAGAGGTTATTATTTTTGTTAATGGCAGTTGCTGTCACCAGACGTAGATATCTCCACGTCAAATTTTGGATGTTAAGGCAATTTCTGAAAGGAGCATGATTTTGGCCCTTTGCACTAGGGAAGGGTCTTTAATGAGAAACTTAGGGTTTTTTCTGCTTTCTAACTCTGTACTCTGAATTAAGGCGACTTGTTGGAAATGAAATTCTCTGATAATTTTAAGCAGTATATTAGCAAAAAATAAAAATAGAAACTGAACAAAAAATAGATCAGAAAATGAAAAGAAAAAAACAAAAAAATGGATGGAAACAATTTAGAACTCTGAAATCGATCATTGATTCGATCAAATTGATAAACAAAAGGCATACGCAAAAAATAAAAATAAGACCAGCAAGGTCTTCTCGGTGAAGAATGAATTATATGAAAAAGCTACACAATCGGACAATATATATATATATATATATATATATATATATATATATATATATATATATATATATATTTCGTGATAGAAAGTCTCAAATGAAATTCCCATACGTTCGAATGAAACTCGCATACAGGGTGCGAATACTAACATGAATTCCATTTCCAATGCACAGCATTACATAATATTCATTGAAATACTTGTGGTTGACGTTTCGGGAGTCAAATCCTCAAGAATATTCTCTTCTAGTTTCGTTGTTAGGTTCGTGATTGTGAATGTCAGAAATTTGTATAGATTCCATTATGAATTCTTATTTTTGCGGATTGTGGTGGGTTGGTTGAGAACTCAAAAACACCAGAAGAAAAAACCTTTTTGGACTTCTAAACAAACATATACAATTCCTATAATACCCATTTCGTAATTTTCAACAACTTCCAGTTTTGATTCTAAACAGTTAAAAAATTGGCGGAGTCGAGGGGTAGAAAATTTCTTAAGAACTATGACTAGAAATGAATTCAGGATTTCGTTCACGGAGGAGGGGCATTTCCAGGATTCTAGTCAGATGGGTCATTTGATAAGGAATTCATTTGTTAGCTTCAATTTACACTAACAAACTGGCAATGGAATGAAACTAAATAAAAGACAGCAATATAAATAATGTTTCTGCTATAAATCCAAGTACTAGAATTCATTATCTAGGTGCCCACTTATTTCTTTTGAACTATCAACATATTTCATTCTGAGAAGACCTGATTAGCCACCAGTACAGTTAATTACCTCAAATGTACCTACATGTGGTTCTCCGCGATTGAATCGTGAACTGGTATTCAATTTTACACACTTTCATCGAGCATAAATAAGAGCAGTGCGGTTCAGAGATAAAGTGTTATGGCCGGTTCAGATAAAAACACGCGACACCTGCATGCAAGTTATGTTAGCATATTGTCCTGTCCGAACTATAAACTGAAAGTAGTTAGCGCTGCGCGATAAGAAATAATATACATACATATAAAGTGTCGATATTCACGGCATCTACATTATTGTCCGTTTCAGATCGTATATACACCAACATACTAGTTCAATCGAAAGAAACTACCGTCTTCATGCTTGAGAAACGCTTCTTATTTTATCACAGCTTGGAGTACCGTAGTCCATATTGATGATGGTTAGAATATGGTATATTGTTTCAGATATAGAACTAGAATACCATCACAATATATCACAACTTCTCCATAGAAACGTCTAAGACTATTTGAAATGATTAGTTTATGTACGTTATTGCTGATATAAATCGGCTATCAATAATATTTTTGGAAAGATAGAATTTAGAGATGGATTTGGATAAATTATTCCATAAATTGGTATTGGACTTCTGTCGAAATAACTGAGAAGTGTGCTATCCACTTGGAAATTTGAAGTAGTAACGAACGTGATTGTTTCAATGAATATGTCATAGTTCCTCGAAGCCTCCTTAAACGGTATTATGTTGGTGAGACTGTTTATCATACTTGTTGTGATATTTATTAGTTACCCTGTATTTTATTATTGTTTTATCTAGTATTAAAAATATGGTCAAGTAGAAAAATGTCAATGATATGTATGTAATGTCATACTGATTGAGTACTTCAAAAAGGTCCTAATTCCATTGCCTTTGAATAACATAACATGGCGCAGTCGTAAAAAATAAGAATCATATACGTTCCTGAATTGAGAAGAATAACAGTTGTAAAAATGGAGTTTCTGAAACAACCAAAACCAATGAGTATGGATGGTGATTTGGGCGCTAACTGGAAGCAGTTTAAAAGCAGTTTCAATTTATATTCGGTAGCCACTGGTTGCAAAGAAAAGTCTGAGGAAGTGCAGGTTGCTGTGTTATTGCACTGTATTGGTGAAGAAGTATGTGAAATTGTTGAAACTTTAGATTTAACGGCTGACGAAAGAAATAAGGCTACAGTGATAATAACTAAATTAGATGAATATTTTATACCAAAATCTAATCCTAGTGTTGAAGCTCATAAATTCAACTTGAGGAAGCAACTGGTAGGAGAATCATTTGATAGTTATTTGAGTGAATTTTCGACATTCTCATCATCATCTCCATCATTACTAATTTCACTATTTTCCCCACTGATAACACAATCGTTATTCTACTTACTCCAATGATACTAACAATGACCGTATCATCAATGAACCTTCTGCTCATGACCTTAATACTGATAACGATAATGTTATCAGTGGGGAAAATAGTGAAATTAGTAATGATGGAGATGATGATGAGAATGTCGAAAATTCACTCGAAAATTATTTTGATCCCGAGCTAACACTCCCAAGCACAGAAAATAATTCTTATAGGACTAGATCTGGGAGAATAATTCAAAAACCTCGTTATCTTGAAAATTACGTTCAGGAATGATTCTTGCTAATTTTGATTGAAATTGTTCACTTTATGGAGGAAAGGAGATGTTGTGATATTTATTAGTTACCCTGTTTTTTATTATTGTTTTATCTAGTATTAAAAATATGGTCAAGTAGAAAAATGTCAATGATATGTATGTAATGTCATACTGATTGAGTACTTCAAAAAAGTCCTAATTCCATTGCCTTTGAATAACATAACAATACTTACCTGTAAAACAATATTAGTTCTGAAACAGATGATTAAAGTGATTCCAATCGGGGGGTTACCCTGTCGGTAAAAGTATTATAGATTCAGACTTCCGTTGTCGAAACCTATTGCAAAAAACTTATGGCACTGAAAAAATCAAATTGATACAATAAACTATGAAGAATGGAATTCAATCACACGGTAAGATAATCAAATATACTACTCTCAAACTATGAAAATCAATGGGTGGAAGAAGCAATAATAAGGATGACAAACTCAATAGGTGAAAATTCAAATCGGATAAGGCACTCAAATCCAATATATATATATATATATATATATATATATATATATATATATATATATATATATGTGTGTGTGTGTGTATATATATATATCCCAAACTTTGAAAATCAAAATTTTTTATTGTTTACCGTGTTATCCAATTGCATTATTCATAATTCATCGTCTTGATTTGTTTTTTCCCACTTGTTCAGCTTTTTGCAACATGTTTCGAAAATGTTAATAATCATATAGACAATGGAAGTCGGAATCGATACCAGTCAGCAAGAAACATTATGAACCATATTCGAGCAAGACGATTAATGTTGGAAATAGTCTAACATGGGACTAGATGAAAGTGTGGGTTGGTCCTGACAATATATATGTTCGATACATTACTCTTCGAGTTCCTGCATAAAGATGAGACGTATATACAAACGTGAGAAAATTTCAAGATCTACACAATCAAAAGCAATGAACCTAAACGAAGGGCATGGCCCAGCTCTTCAGGTTGACTGACAGTCAATCGATATCTGAAGTTAAGCAACGCTGAGCGCGGTAAGTACTTGGATGGGTGACCATACAGGGAAATACCGTGTCGAAAGCCCGTACAGCTGCAGCGGAATAGCATATCATAGCTCGCAGACAATATATCAATGAGCACAAGATATATTGAGGATATGCCGTCCTTCGGAGGGGAAGTAAAGCCGTCGGTCCCGAGTCCATGGATGTTGGGCTTGTTAAAGATCCCTATCTCTGGTTGGAATACCAGAGGGTTCGGCGAAATTTCCGGTTGGGGGGAGTGTGCTCACCGGCGTCGGTGATTGGCCTTGGTAGCGGAAATAGGCCGACGTTAAATGAAGAATAAAAAAAAAACCTAAAAGAAGTTTAGCCGAGATGGATATCAACTGTTCATCATCTACTTAATTGAACACTATATTACTAGGCCAGGCGACAGTGAGAGATTTTCTCTACTTATTTTGCCTGCCTTCTTCTGAAAAAAGAAATGGAGCAAAAACAAATCGTGATCCGCTAAAGAATCAATAGCTGTGGGGTACTACATGTAAAACCCCGAATATGCATTCAAGTTCAAGTATTTTGATGGACAACTGTATACAGTTGTCAACATACGCGAGTAAATTAAAAAAATATCACAGTAGACTGTGAATACTGAAAACAATTGCTTTGCTCCAAGTACACATCAAATAATCAGTATTCCTGCTCTTTCAGCTGCCCACTTTATAACAATTTTATCACATATTTTCAGTAGAAACAGGGATGATGATTTTGATTCAATTTCAATGTCAATAAAATCATTATTCCATTTCTGTAAGGAAGACTTTTTTCCATCAGTTTATTTCACTGCTACTCTCTCATTTCACTATGCTTCGATGTCTGACGATTCCTATTCTCCATTCCCCCCTATTGAACAACTGTTCTTCTCCAGACCTCTGTCTCTCATCTGTTTGATAGATAGATAGATATATAGCCATTTATTTCCAACGGATTCAACACCCAATTACAGGAAATGTTAAATTTAATGTGATATATTTCAATTATAGAATTGAACAAAGTGAAAAAAAAGATTATACATTCAAGAGTTCTGATTCACTCATCTATGCAAATAATGAATGTTAATTTCAATTGATATTAGCTTATATATGAAGAATCACAATACATCTATATCAGGGGTTCCCAACCTTTTCTTAGTCCGGGACCACTTTTATGTTATTCTTGTTAGCAGGGACCACTATGAATGACTTACATAGTGGTATATACATACGTACATTGTAGGTAATAAAGATAAACTGTAATAATCAAACCGTAACTTCAATTAGCAACTCAATAGGATATTACAAAACAAGAAATAATAATAATATGTTTAGGAAAAACTTCTGTGATTTTGTATTGAAGCGATTTCTGAGTTTGCATCTTCACGAGTTGCCCAAAGCTACACGCAAATCATGACTTATTTTCAAACGATTCCTCGCCTTGTCCTTAATTACCAATAAAGCAGAAAATCCTTGTTCACATAAATGAGTTGTTGAAAAAATCATAAAATATCGCAAGGTGATATCTCGAAGTTTAGTATAAGAAATTGCCTTTTTACACCAAAACGACTCAAGTGGAAGCATCCTTGCAGTTTCTGTCATTTTGGAATTCAATGAGTTCTTCCTGGCTTTCTTCAGTAACTTCTCCAGCGTCCGTACAAAAGGGTTACGAATCAGTTTTTGATCAACTTTAGTTTCTTCGGTATATTCTGGGAAGTAACGATTGAATTCATCCATCAACATTTGTAAATGAGTCCTGATATTTTCTTGTATATTTGCTTTAATAGTGTCATACTGTCCACAAGTGCTTTAAACGTCGCAAACGCAGAATAATTATTTTCTTCACTTTTACCTAACCACAACTGAAGTTTGCAAATGAAAGCGCGAAGTTTATCTTCAAAATATGAAATATATTTGCGACGTTTTCTAATTGTTTATTTCCCGAACCTTGCAGTTGTATACTCGATTCGAGTGTGTGAAAATATCCACAGGGTAAGCCAAATTAATTCGACATGCCGGATTAGTAAACTGTTTTAACAAATCATTCATTTTTTTGTCAACCAGAAAAATCTCAACCTCTGCTCTCAGTTCATATAATCTTCCCAACATATTACCTTTCGATAGCCATCGAAATTCTGTGTGAAAGAGAAGTGCTTCATGGTCTGAGTCCATTTCAGTGAATAATTTTTTTAAAAGGCGTGTATTTAGGGCGCTGCTTTCGATACCATTTACAATTTTAATGGTCATTTTCGGTGTATCAGTAAGGCATTCAGGAAGAGTATTAGAAGCTAACGCCTAGCGATGTATGATACAGTGCGTTGTTATTACCTTATGATTTTTCTGTTTTACTAACGTCGCCACCCCGGAACGTGATCTCAACATTGCAGGAGCACCATCGGTACAGAGGGCAACGATTTTATTCCACATGAGATTATGTAGATTATGTTTCTTAAAATATTACGATATTGAGTTCATGAAAAATGACGCCCGCTAAATTTGAAATCATTCGCGGACCATATTTTGACTTCTGCGGACCACTGGTGGTCCACGGACCACTGGTTGGGAACCACTGATCTATATAAATGCTCCCTTGAGAGAAAAATATGTCACAGTTCTGATATATTTTGTTGAAATTTTGACACATTACTACAATTGGTGATTTTCGCAAGACATTCGTTCTATAGCTTTCATGATAGAAAGTTTTGATGTATCTGGAATTGAATTGAGGCACTGAAGAATTGATTCGAGACAATAAATCATCACATATAACTTTGCCATTGACTATGTTGTAAAGAAATATGACACTCAGAAACATTCTACGTGCATTCAGGAATACAAAATTGAAGTCATTCAGGAGAAGATAGTAATCTGTACCCCTTTCAGGATATAATCCAGTTGTTCTGAAAGAAAGGTATTTCAAAAATCTCCTTTGAACACGTTCCAAGTTGTGAATATGAATATGATACAGTGGGTACCATATTACTGTCCCATATTCTAATTTACTCCTAATGTAGCAGTAGTAGATGGATATTAGGCCAAGAGCCAGGTACTTTTTTTCTGCAATCTTCTACAGAATTGATATTCTTGTTGGAAAATGTTCGGGGGTGTCCCCTGAATGTAAATTCAAGTTGGCGGGATAGGGGGACGGGGGGGGGGGGGGTTCAGCCGCCATCTTGGAAAACACGTTTTATCGAATATCTCGTGAACCGTGCATCGTACGATAAAAACAGTAGGGATCGTTTTTGTAGATAATGAAATTCTCTGCAACTTTTATTTCAAACTTTTTTCTTGTATAAAGCATAGCTTTTTATTTATGGCGCGCCAAAATACTGCCATTTATACTGTTTCATCAACTGTTAACTATATATTTAGCAATGACCATGCTGGGAAAAGTTTGGCGCGCTATAAATGAAAACCTATGCACTATACGGTAAAAAGTTTCGGATAAAAGTTGAAGAAAATTTTATTATCTACGAAAATGATTCCTACTGTTTTTGTCGTACGATGCACGGTTCACGAGATATTTGATAAAACGTGTTTTCCAAGATGGCGGCTGAAGCTTAACCCCCCCCTGTCCCGCCAACTTGAATTTATATTCAGGGGACACCCCCAAACATTTTCCAACAAGAAAATCAATTCTGTAGAAGATTGCATTATGAACCTACTTTTTTTGCTCTGGCTCTTGGCCTATATCATTGTTGCAATATTTTGAAAGTCTCTGCCCTGTCGTACCAAAAATCTATACATCCTATTTGCAGAGGAAACAACACTCTCCATAAGAGATGAAAAGGTTGATTCCTGATCAAAAACAATACCAAGATCCTTGATTTGTTTGCATCTCTCTACGGTTTTATCCTGAATTTCATAGTGTGTCAAAGGCCTCTCTTCAGTTCCGTCGTGGTCTTCCCGTTTTCTTCTTCTGTTTGGTTTCCATTTCAATACCTTCTTAGGGATTTTACCATTGGTATCCTTTGCACGTGTCTGTACCATATTAATTTTTTGGTTCGCATTTCGACTATGATGTAGCGTTCTCAATCTCTTTTCTGTAAATTCCTTCAATACCTAATCATATTTCGCAGCTATACATAGATATGTTCTTTACAATATTATCCGTATATCCTACAAGATTCCATGCAAGATGGATTTTGCTCATCTTCTTTTTGAGTTCCTAAGAAATACAAAAATGATTGTTATTATACTTTGACGTGTTCTAAGCCAAACATTTTCTGCTTCAGTTGAAATGAAGAGTGGGATGAAAGATTCAAGATTGAACCAAATTGTATTCTCTCTGGCATTCGATAATTTTTCCTGAACGAAATAGAACACACGGTCACTTGATCAAAATGCATACCTCATCGTCATCATTCATCCTGTACAACTCTCCACCGAGTACCATAATTTGTCTCAGTCCTAGACGTTCGCTAATTCGACACGGTCAATCGATATAAGTCATGATAGTATTTATTCGCGATTAATGTGTTGAAGTACATAAATGAAGTGACAGCACATTTGAAATAACATTCCCACCACCGCTTACTGATGCGTGCATGCGGTGCATTCAAAGATGTAAGATATATTGCATACATGGCATTATCGAATATACGAGGCGTATTGGATGCGGGTGATGTAGGAGATTATTATATTCTTGCTAACAAAGGTAACGAAAATTGTGGAGATTTGATGGTATCATTTCCATAATGCAGCTTTCATTTTTGGTTCGATGCCCAGTTCATCATTCGGCATGCCTCAACATAATGCTTGTTTCAGTAGGCTACTTCGTTGACATAATACAGGATGTCAAACTTTTACATACAGCTCATATGCATCGACAATAGTGTATTGTTTAACGAGCAAGGAACAGTCATTTCCCACGAGTATGAAGTTTTTAGCATGAGCCGTAGGCGAATTTTGCAAATCATACTAGTGGAAAATCAGCATGCGAGTTATACACTATAAATTTCATACGGCTATAACAGAATATAGCGAGATGATTCAGAAAATAACATGAACTTCAAATACAATGTAATTGAAAATATCCATTGAGACAAAATTGAATAAATAGGGCTGTCTGTGCTTGAAATTTGACATTCCAAAGGAGACCTGATTTATTGTATACTAATAAAAACTCAAACTGTAACAGAATGAAGTCATTTTTACAACAGGAAAGGAAATGGAATTGAAGACATACAATGTACCTCATTGTTATATCAAAAACAGTTGAGATAGAACCGTTTTGTGTTATAGCCGTAGAAAAAATCATTTCATTTTCTATTTCAGGATATAAAACATTCAATTTTTTGAAACGAATATTTAATGCAGCAGGGTTTATATCCCTTTCGTTGAAATCACTCGTTTCCGAATATTTAGTTATGAAATTTAAAGAACATAGTTGACAGAAGACTGCAATGAAGTTTCGAGTCAGGGAAATTTCCAATTATAAAATTATTGAGGAATGGGGATAAGCATTTCATTGGATCAAAACGGGCCAGTGAAATCATCAGCCAGAGTAAGGTTTCGAAACAGAATATTAGCCGGGTGAGTAAAATTCGAGTTGATGCAAGTTACAGAGAAGGTTGATTGGGGGTGACGTTGCGTATTATGAAACCCTTCATCGTGACATTCGGAAACTATAGAAAACAATCTCACTTATAGAGATATGCAGGAGAAAACAAAAATATCGATATTTTTGGTAATATACGGTTCAATTAAATAGAAATGGTTTGCACTTCGTCAATGGGCATTATGAAGAAAGAATACTGTAATTTCAATCATTTATGAACGGAATGACGCCATTTCGGAAATTAACATTAATAAGTAGTATATATCTAGAGATCTACATATTAAACTAAAGTTCTCTTTACTTTTCAAGTATCATTGAGGAAATGTTTTTTAATAATGTTGTTTAAAAAGGTTAATGATGAGACGAAGTTTTCAAAACGATCGCACTTCTCAGTGATCTAGTGATAAGAATAGGGTGATCATAGCTTATCAAGGACTACTCACACCGTAATTTCAAAAGAAGCTGGGATGAACTCTCTCGCAAGCTAATGACCAACCAAGATGAAGAAATAGCCAAGAAATACCTGTCAATGTCCAGGAAAAACCTTCGACTAACAATGGTTATTCTGACAGGACACTGCCCTGCATCCAAATTTTTATTTGTTCCGAAATAAGTCAGAATACTGAATTATTCGAAGTATTCATACGTTTTTCGACTCCTTTTTTATTGTTATTCATTTGTATCGCCCCATTAAAATAGAAATTAATGAGAATTTATATTATTACAGGAAAGGCCACGAACACATTTTCTCAACTCTTAAAATATTCAATATTTGCAGAAGATGCTTTCAGTGTTCTCGAAACGAATGAATATTTGACAGATACTTTTAGTGGCTCCTTAAAATAAATATCTGTATTTGAGAATACAAAGTTGGTTTAAGCCCAAGGGCCCAAGGAATACAACGCCGACTAGAACCCTTGCTTCAGCATTTTCCTATGTTGCGACGACGAAGTGTAAATAGCTTCTGGTAATTTATTCAATAGAATCAGATTTCTCAACATCTTATAAATTGGCTTCATAATAGACAACTTGACGCATTTAACCTTCCATTCATCTTTCAGTTGTTTTTCATATTTTTATATTATATAGTATCTGAACACAAACATATGTTTAATGCTGCCTCAAGGAAAGTTGCTATAATTTGATCTTTCAAAAGTAATTGAAAAACTTTTCTGACCCTGATATATGTACTTTAATAATTGATTATAATGTTGTTGTGTATCACGATGCAAAAAAAATCGATCTTACATTAAAAACAAAGCAATTAAACAATAATTACATGACGACACCCAGTAATTCGAATATAAGGTGTCTGCGAAATGATGAGACATCAGACAGGACTTGAATGCCATTTCTTGAAATCGAATACTATGACTTCTTCATGTATCTTCGGATCTGATGGCTAGGGACTCAAACTTGATATCGTTAATTCAAAGAAGAGATTGTTGTTCTCGTCTCCGAAACAATGAATTAAGGAATACAAAAGTTCTATACTATATCAAAAAAATCAACAAAAACTCTCTTATGATATCTGTATATCATTCGTAGACCTTTCATCCATTTAGAAAGAAGGAAGAAAAATCTATATATGCTATCCACATATCAACAGCAAATCTTAGTAAATTGTTTGATGTTATTTCTTTTAGAGAAGTTCTGTAATCGTTTTTCTAAGAATTCGGAGTAGGAAAAGGCACTAACTACCAGCTACTTAAAGGCACCTTATATATAATTTTTGCTATATTCGAAACCAATTCAGAAGGTTCAATTTGGTCTATCCGTGGACTGCAGTTTCGCCCTATGGGGCTCATCAGCACGGCGATGACGGCATTAAAACATTCCAGTTGGCTCACTCCTCCACGATCCAAAGATAAGCATTAGTTCTTCGAATGTGATCATTGCCGTGCTGATGACGTCTGCTAATAATTTTCAGCCTTTGGCGACATGCATTGAAATGCAGATTTGTGGTCCCAAGAGAGCATCTGCTGGGTTTGTTGTCAACACACACGAGAGTAATGGATGGCAGGAAACTTCAGTTTCATTCACATATAAAGTTCTTATTGTGTGGATACCAACGAAAGAGGAAATGAAATATTCAAAACCAAGAAATTACTTACTCTATTCTTTGTGGGGAAATGTTATCAGTTACATTTTTAAAAAAACATAAAAATACCACGAAAAATTGACGAATAATAAGAAAATTCTTACAACTCTCAGAACAGTTGGTATCCTCTTTCGTTCTCAGAGGAAAGAATATTCAGATCTAGGAACCAGAAACTTTTTTTGTGAAACTGAAGATGTTCGGTAGGCAACATGTTCATGTTTTCCCTTGATGCATCTACAACATATTTTGAAAAATCCGAAAATTCATTTCAATTTTACCATGTTTATTATGTAAAAAAGTGAATAATACTTGTTAGGGAAAGACTGTAAAACTTGAAAAGTAAAAATATAGGAGAGTTTTATGCATGCATGCGGCATACTAAGTAACTAAGTAATGAATAATGAACTAGTATTATGGCATAAGGCATAAACGTTTTTTAATTGAACTGGCCGATACTTGATAAAAATCCATATGCAACAAAAAAATACTACAGTTTCCTGTTCTCACTTGTACAGGAAACTGTGAAATTTTTAATGAAAGTTTTTTCAAACAGGAAAAGTACCAATTTCCATCGAAGTGTTAGATTTGTTTGGATAAACTCTAGTCATATTTCATGAGACACGAAATACTGTAACCATTCAAGCTGAGTTCACTGAAAGGAAAGTATGATAATGAGCCATTTGATGTCATTATGTTAGGTGCAATACAATCATTGCAAGGCTTTTCACTTGATGAATTGTGGTTACTTATTATCGAAGACACTCTTCAATTCCATGGTTAGCATATAAATACAGGTACACATCGACCTGAAACATATAAACCCGTTAACTTTGGAAATTGAATGAATTATATTTCACTTAGTAGCGTACACGATATTTTGATCCCAAACGTTTATACAAAGTTGTCATATATTCATTCATGGTAGTTTTAGCTATTAGAAGAACTCTCTCACCTTTTCATCTCATTGGCCAAAGTTTTTTTTGTGTAGATCTGAATTTCACAGATGATTGGATTCAATTAACCCAGCAACTTTTTGGCATAGATGAGAAATCTGCCCTTCAATACTTCAATATCCCACACAGCACATGTACATCCTATGTACGTCCAATGAACGTTAGTTCTGGATATTTAAAACATCCATTGGACGTCCCTTACTGTACGTTAAACTTCCAATGGACGTCCAGTGGAGGCCCATACGGCACCACTTTGGACATACAGAGGACGTCCTTTGAGAACGTCCATTGGACGTACTTATACATACGTTGGGATTACTTTGGACAACCAGTGAACGTACATGTTGTCTCCAAAAGAGGAACAGTGCACGTTCATTGGACGTCACTAACTGGTTCAAAAAGCGCCCATTGAACATCCAATGGCCGTTCATTGGACGTCCCAAACTGTTCAAAAAACGTCCATTGAACATCCACTGGCCGTTCCACTTTGGGAACAAAATGAACCTTCCTTGAATATAAAGTGCGCGGCTGAATTATAAAACAAATTCAACATTTTGCATATTTCAATATATGAATAGCAACAAATTCAGTACAAAATCATAAAAAAAAACTTGCCGATGATCATCATATGTAGAATCAATTATGAGAATAATAATATATGTCATAATAAAAATATTAGTTTCCTGTACCATTCTCACTGACAATAATTGGCTTACAAAACAGCAAAACGTGTTTTGCTATACAATAGCTTCCTCAAGCTTGAGGAAACTGATATTTTTGTGAATACGAATTTTCATCAAGTATCGGCCAGTTCAATTCAATATATCAGAATACTCAAACATATTAAATAATCATAAAATATCCTTAGAAATAAGAATAATAGCAAAATGACACGTATTCATAAAATGATAATAAAAAAGAAAGTAAGTGAGTACCTCGTCATTTCACATACACAAATGATTGAACCTTTTCAGAACTCTTCATACATCCAATGATTTTTTTTTGAAATCCAGAAAAACAAATTTGTTTCAAAGATGACAATTGGTTATATCAAATTTGTACCATAATTTAGCCATGCATTGAATATTGGATTCACATTCTTAGTGAATATTTATAGTATCCAAGGTGGATATTCTGGAGATCCAATATACTGGGTTACGCAGCATCATATGATAAACCACTTTTTTTTCATTTTGTGGTTTCGAAGAGAATTGGAATTTGGGATTCAGTAAGTATGCATTGTGCCAAATTTCAACCAACTATCTTGGAAACTGAAGGTGTGAGGTGTACCATGATCCTGGGCCACTGAGTATAGAGTCATGAACCAAGAAAACATTGCAAAAAACTGCATCCATATTTGGGGTTGAAAAACAGATAATTCAAGACAATTTGAATGAATGAAAAATAAATATATTTGAACAACAACATAAATTGATAAAACTCCGCAAACCGAAACAATCGGTTAAAAACAAATGGATGAAAAATAAAAATAAAATGCTGATGAAATAACACGGCAATCACCACAAAGTTTTATCACAGTAAATAGCTAGTTATCCACTTCTTCACAATCAGAACGAATTTACTGATTTTCCACTTTCCACTGATAACTCTCAAGTTAAACACAAAAGGCGGCTTTAACAGAAATATTAAAAGAAAGAGTTGACCCGCGAAAACTGACACACAACACACATTGGCCACACCTAACCTCAGATGTTCTTCTTCTTCTTTTTACCTGACTTTTACCATGTCCAAGATCCTCAAATGGTATTTTGCCCACAGAAAAAAATTTATGTGCCATCGATAATTTTATTACTAGAATGAATTAATATATGATTATATTATCAATATTCAATATCATTGAATGAATACATGACCATGAATTGGACGTCCATTGGATGTTTACGATTGGACGTACAGGTAAGGTCGATTTATGGACATCAATTGGCTGAAAATATTGCACGAACATCGATTGAACAGCTCATTTAGCATTTTTCACTTATAAAATAAATTTCTATTTGGGATCAAAACGAATTAGTACGATAAAGATATTTCGTCATGAAATTAATATACCGAAGCATTTTTTTGTACATTGCATGTACGTACAATGGATGTACAGAACTGGAATATCCTTTACACGTCTATATCCCATACGTACAGTGGATGTACATTCAATATCCATGGACGTATGGACTTGAGCTGGACATAAAACGGACATCTATTGGATGGTATGTGCTGTGTGGATACTTGTAGAGATACCAATATCAATTCATGATTTTTCCAGTTAATAACCCAAAAAACGACGCAGAAAATGATTAGAAACTGTTTTCCAGAATGAAATAAGTAATCAGCTTAGAAAGAGCTAAAAATCACTTCGTATAAAAAAACTGTATATGCATGTACTTGAAGAAATGGAGACTGGCTATTATTTTTATTCTTCCTTCGAGAATATATCTGTTGGAAAGAAAAATGACTGTGCTACGTTCCATATGGTTGATGAAATTGCGGATAACCATGCTGCTCATGAGGATAGGCGTAACAAGGACCGATTGTTGAGGATTTCGGTCGATGGAGGTCGGTGTTTCATATCAATATCTAATATATACATACTTCGGCACACAAGATAATCAGGTGAACCTTGCCCGCACAAGGCTCTGCCTTCTGGGCATACTCGTGGGATTATGAGAAGAGAGGAAATATAAAATATTGATACGATTTCATTCTGGGTGCGGAAATAAGTGACAACTGGCACCCCAAAATGCAACAACTTTATTGTAACAAACTCAACGATCACTAAAATGGCTGATACATAACTCAAAATAACACTTGAACAACTATCGCACTGTTTCGCATATTTATTTTGACTGATCGTAATGTCGGTATTCAACTGCCTTCCGCCATTTTCTGCGCCTGCTGTATATAGGTCCATGGTTCTGACCAGGATTAATAAAAACCCTGGTGTGTTGACTAATACCTAATAGATTGTAAGCAAATTTTCTCGACTTTTCGCTATCTTGATTTTGATTAATTTTAACTGAAGAGATGCCTTCGAGAGTTTGCCAGCAGAGGCGCACCTTACGTGATTTTAATTTAATCTGTGATGCCATGATATCCGTCTGCTCGACGGCCATTCGATTATTTATAGATTTATAGGTTATGTTTATTTCATGTTCTCATGTTTTGCATGCAATTTCTTGCTTTCCCGCGAAATGCTAGAAATTATGTAGTCATCACATTTTGACTGATTATTAGGTATTCCTTTTGCTTTCAATTTGATGAAGAATAAATCAAAAACTCAGTGATTGTGATGTGATTTTAAATCTTCCGAAACAATAGTTGTGAGTGAAAGTGGAAAGTATTGATATCTAATCTTTCTACTCTCTGAGGAACCGGAGATAGGTAAGTACTGTTCATAGTGAAAAAATGCAATTTTAATGTGATTACGAGCTGATGATATGAGGGATAAGTAATACCTACACGTTACACAAGCGTTTTATTTCGAGCTTTGTAAATCGGTTCATAATAAATCTAACTATTACTATAAAATCCAACAAATACAAGAACAGCAACGATAAACACTTAAAAAGGATATAAAAAGAAAAACGTGAAAAGAAACAAGAACAAGGTACAAGATTCTGAATATCAAAGGAACTTTCAAATGCATTCAAATTCAAATCGAACTGTCAGACATTTCAAAAAAATTGATAGCTTTTTATTAGACGAACTTGACCTAACGTATTGTATTGTATACTGATAATTCTATTGGTAAACGAAGCAAGAGTTTATCCAATGAGACCGCCAGTATCGAAAATCACTCGTGAGCTGCCGCCTCAATGAAATTGTACCCTTTAGAAAATCGCATTTGTATTACCACCTCAACACCACCCACCGTCAAAAAATGTAAGTTTACTTGGAATTGGCTAAACAAAAGCATATCGGTCAACGCACCAGGATTTTTATTCAGCTTGGTTCTGACATAATCCGTCTCGAAAGGGAATCGACGTTTCTCGAACATTCGTGATAACTTTCCCGTGTGTATCATTTGCATAGGCGTAGAGGAAGTCATGGGCGTAAAGAAAGGGTTTCATTGTTTTGAAGAATCGTTGTTAATCGTCGAATTTATTACACTACCCCCTTTCCTCGAACAACTTTCATATAATTATTCCAATTTGGGAGGCCACGTCCATTGTAGGGGTTCAGTCTATCGATATGAACGACCCTTGGCTTGTTTCGAGGTGACAGTTGGACCCGGTAGATTTAATTAGTTATTTTCTTCTCTACCAAATAGGGACTGATATAACCAGTCTACATCTCCCTCCTTGAATCTTATCTGTATTAACTTTCACTAGAACCTGATCTTCATCTTGTCGCTGTTAATATGTAACTTCTACCTGGCAAAGTCGTGAATAGTCCTTAATCTCTCCTTCAGGACCTCCACATAGGCATGGCATGGCAGCGACACAACTTTGGTTTCATCAGACCCAAGTCTGCCAAACTTCAAATCGATGAGAAGTTTCACTCCCTATCAGTTAGCAACATGGGAGTGTGTACAAAGTAGCTTCATGTTGAGAACTTTGATACGCCAAAAGTAGCAGATTTATCTAAATGCTCCATCGGCAGTGAGATTGTGAGATGTTAGAGCAATGGCAGAACTCGAAAATTGATGGATTCTGATTTCATCATGCTGTCAGGGGATACTTGCATATCAATAAGTTCAGTGGATAAAAAACGCATCTGGCTCCCCCTTTCGAAAGACAAAATCATGACAAATATCAGATATTTGATATCTTCTCGCAAAAGAACCTAGGAAAGAAGTTTTTGAGAAAATGTTTTGGAAACGGAAGCAGATTTTGTTTCCGAAACGTAAACAACGATAAGTATTTTGATAAATATAAGTTCTTTTGAACTTTCGATAGGCAAATTCCAGTTAAACGGGGAGTTTCTCAGAGAACGTGGTCCATTCAGAAGAAATAGTTTTCAATTGAAGCGGCAACTTTCGGAGTAGATCAGAAATCTACCCCTTCACAATTTACAGTAGAGATTCCAATATTAATCCTTTTTTTTTCCATAATGTGGTAGGTTGAGAATACAAAAAAAACTACGAAGAAAGAATCTATCAGCCACAAAATAATGACTTCCAAACCATAGATAGAGGGCAATTCTCAAGAGAATAACCTCTGCCTTTTTTGGGGCATCCAACCAACGACCTCTCGAGCATGATCCGGCACACAACTACCTGTGCCAACTGGCTTCAAGTTGAGCATCAATGTGACCAACCAAACGCTGTTTGAAAAACTTTGAAAATGGGTATTTCTATATTTGGAAAATTATTTCCATAACTATGATCAATTTATTTTCTCGATTATCTTCTGTACACTCCAGATTTTATAACTTTTGGAGCGTTATTTTTTTGTCAGATGAATGATCTTTGCCCCGATAAAATCATATTCGTTTTTCTTATTGTTTCCGAATTTTAAATGGCGATTCGCAATTTTAGTATCCGGTATATGCTGGAAAAAGCCTTCAAGCAGATTTCCGTACTTTATCTATAGGGGAGGTTCAATTGGTCTCCAGACCCACAATAAATCAGTGGAAAGGTGGTACTTGTGGCAAGCATAATGGAACTATCAAAGATATAGTGATGAATGATATTTCAGAAGAAAAACGGTTATGATATATTCATAGATATTCTATGGAAAGAGCATTAATTCCTTGATCCTCTGTAGTTTTTGAGAAAAGTAGGAATACCTATGTTTTCCTGAATAGAATCCATCAGCTGCAATGTTTGTTATGCCAATTCAATACACGAAAGATCAGGTTGGATATGCGCCTCATGAGAAGAGAAGAATAAATAGTGATAACACCTATATCCTATACGCATAGGACTTCCAGAATGCAAGATAGTAGAAAGGATCATGGTGTCAAGGTGCTTTAAATGCCTAAACTTCGGCCGTAAGACCAGCGAATGTAGAGGAGAAGACAGAAGGGACCAGTGCGTTAAATGCGGACAGGAGGGCCACAAGGCAAAAGATTGCATAGGAGATTCTTTCTGCTGGAACTGCAAGAAAAAAGGGCACAGGGCAGACCAAATGAGATGTCCAACATATAGGAGGGTAGCGGAGGCACGTCACAAGACTCGCCTTGCTAAGATGTAGCTAAAAACAGGACTCTCTGCAACAAAAATGCAATTGAAAGTTCTTCAAATCAATGCAGACAGAAGAAGAAATGCACACCACCTCATACAGCGAGTTGCATCAGAGGAGAATGTGGACATTGTCCTGGTGCAGGAGCCGAATAAAACGATAGTAAGTAAGGACCCAAAATGGATAATCGGGAACAATAAAAGCACGGCAATATGGTGCAGGAATAGGGTCTGTGGCATAATAGGGCACGAAACCGGGAACGGGTTCGTTATCCTCAATTTTAGAGACTGGTCTATCTACAATTGTTATATCTCCCCAAATGTCGAACCGAGGATATACGAGGAATGCGTTGACAGAGTAATGCAACACGCCAGACAAAGTGGGAAGGAGGCCATATTTGCTGGAGACTTTAATGCAAAGTCAGCACTAAGGAATTCGACCACCACGGATAGGAGGGGCGAATACCTGGCGGAATGGATACTATCGATGAACCTCACAGTAGAGAACAATGGTAACACCCCTACTTTCGTCAGAGAAGAACAAAACTCCATCATCGACATTACTCTGTCGACGCAGAAGATGGCGGGTAAGGTTAAAGACTGAAGGGTCTCTACGGAGGAGAGCATGAGCCTCCATAGGCACATCTTCTTCAAGGTAGAAACAACAGGCAGAAGAAGGAGAAAAGAAGGCTTCGTTAAAATTAAAATCGACAAAGAATTACTGACTGACACTTTCCGGATAATGGGAGACAATATCAGCACCTTGCAGGAACTGAACACCGTCCTACACGATGCGCAAAAGACAGCGACGAGCTCTGGGGCAAGCGAAGGAGGGAGGGAAGAACCTATCTGGTGGAACGACACCATAGCTAGCCTCAGGGCAAGATGCAACTCAGCCAGGAGGGTGCTAATACGGGCGAGGAAAAGACAGACAGATCCAAGACAAATAGCGGATATGGAGGAACGGTATAAAAATGCTGGACGCGAGTTGAGAAGGGAGATAAATCGCTCGCAGCGAGAGTCCTGGAAGAAATTATGCGACACACTGGAGGAAGACCCCTGGGGACAGGGATATAAAATAGTTACCAGTGGGATGAAACAGCACAGAGCCCCATGCGATGCAACCCATGAACAGAAAATCGAAGTCCTTAATGAACTTTTTCCGCAATGCGCAGCAGTCGTGTACGATCTTGAGCAACCGGAGGAGATGCCCCAGCCGGTCACACTGGAGGAGATACATAGAGCGAGCGACAGGATGAAACCAAAAAAGTCCCCAGGTCCAGACGGCATATTACCTGAGGTCGTCAAGATGGCGGCACAAACAATACCGGAGACGATCAGACAAATCATCAATAAGGTGCTGATGGAAGGAATATTCCCCGAACAATGGAAGACAGCTAAAGTAGTCCTCATCCCGAAGAGCTGTACAGAGGAGGGTGTTACTAAATACAGGCCTATATGCCTAATAGACACGATGGGCAAACTATACGAACACATCCTGAAGAGTAGATTGGAAAGCGAACTGGAACAAAAGCAAGGACTCTCAGGAACACAGTTTGGTTTCAGGGCTGGAAGGTCTACGACAACAGCTATAACGCATATACTGAGGAAGGTCAGAGCGGGTACCACGAAGTGGGCGGCAGCCGTATTGATAGACGTTAAAAAACGCTTTCAATACGGCTAAATGGCACCTGATAGTGAACAGATTGAAGGAGCTGGAAATAAGCAGATACCTAGTTAACCTGGTAGCCAAGTACCTATCCGAAAGGAAAATACAAACGAGCAAACAGCTGCGAGAAGTCTCACAGGGAGTTCCACAGGGATCGGTCCTTGGACCCACCTTGTGGAACATACTGTACGACGGAGTTTTGAGACTTCCTCTACCACGAAACTGTCACACTATAGCGTATGCCAATGACCTGGCATTAGTGGTCAAGGCAGACAAGAAGGAAGGACTAGTTTTAAACGGGAACCAGGCTGTAGAACAGATAATAGCATGGATGCAAGAAAATGGGTTAGAAATAGCGCCCCAAAAAACGGAAGTGATCATCCTTAGGGGTCCTAGAATAAGGGAAGGTATCGCATTTCAGATAAGGGGAGTAACGATAGCCCCCAAAAAGTTTGTCAGGTACCTTGGTGTTTGGCTAGACGACAAACAAATTTGGAACGAGCACATCAGACAGGTATGTGCAAAAGCCGATAGGCAAACCGCAGCTCTAACGAAATTGCTAACAAAAATCAGGGGACCTGGCAACCAAAAAAGGCGACTGTTTTACTCAGTAGTACAGTCAACTATCCTATATGCAGCTCCGGTGTGGGAACAAGTTATGAGGGTAGTAAAATATAAAAACATGGTCCTAGCAACGCAGAGGAGGATGCTCCTGAGAGTGGCTGCGGCCTATAGGACGGTCTCTCAGGAGGCAATCTGTGTCCTAACCAGTACACCCCCCATAAATCTTCTAGTAGGAGAGAGATCACGACTGGATAACTGGGTTGAAGTGAACCCCGAGGTTAAAAACTCCGAGAGGGAGGAGACCATTAGGCTATGGCAGAGGGCATGGAATGAAACCACGTCCAAGGCTCAGTGGACCAAGAGGTTGATCCCGGACCTGGTACCCTGACTGCCCGTTCAAAAACACTGATTACTATATAATTCAGGCCCTTAGCGGACATGGTAGCTTCCGAAGTTATACGTGCAGGATTAAAAAAACTAGAGACAAAAATTGTATATACTGGGCGCTCAGAGATGATCTAGAGCACACAATTTTTTCCTGTAATAGATGGGTAATAGCTCGCACGAATTTAGAAACAGAATGGAATACACAAATAACACCAGAAAACAGCATAGCAAACATGTTATCAAGCATAGGAAAATGGGACAGGGGAGCAAATTTCCTAAGGCAAGTCATGAAAAAGAAAGAGGAGGAGGAAAGGGAAAATCAGAGAGGTGATAATCAAAACTGATAGCATGAACTAACGGAAACAAGGAACTCTGAAAGATGCCGCTCATACCTGACGTACACCCTTCTGGGTAGTTCCGGGTATGAGAGAGGGCAAGGGGGTGGTTTTAGTGCGGTGCAACTCCCACACTACCAGGGAGGGGCGGAACCAGTACCTGGTGTCCAGCGATTTCCACCCCGCCAAAAAAAAAAAAAAAGTGATAACACCTATGGTAGGTACTTTACGACATGATTGACAACCCGTTGAAATAATCGGTGCTGAGAATGGACACCACACACTTTCAACTGCTTGAGTGAAGACATAGTCTAAGCACCGATTATTTTAACCGACTGTTAATCAGGTCGTAAAGTACCCACCCTTAAAGTATTTTCTTGAACTGAATATGAAAACAGAATTTTAGGAGCACGTTTGATAGCATTGATTAATAGGTTGTTGAGTTTCATTGCTTCCCTAAGCAAAATGTTTTGCACCATGTATAATTCAATCTTGTTCTTGAAAGTCATGATGAGTATTTTCTCATAAAAAATTATGAGTTCAAACGGAAAACTTCTCGAATCAAGCACCTAATGCAACAAAGGTACGAAATCAATTTATTTCATGAGTATGAACAAAATACTAACTTGAGTCTTCGCAAAATTCACTTTAATTAAAAGGTTTGATGGCTCAGGCCGTTGAGAGATCGCTCTAAACGTATATTGAGTTATTAAACTTTAAGCGTTTTTTTTTTTACTCCCAATGGGTGCATATCAAGATTCAAACTGTTCGGATTCGAATAAAACTGCGATGAATGAATATGATGTCTTGTTGAGGAAATTTTACATTTTTTCTTCAGAAGAAGGACCGACACTTATTCCTGCACCACCTTTCATTCCACCAAAGTTGCTTTCAATATTGTGAAGTCCTCATGACTATTTCAAAAGAAAAAGAATGGTGGAACTCGTTTCACCCATAACCAGTTTCACGTTTTCTGTGACTGCATCACGAAATCTGATATGCCAACAAGAAATCCAACTCATTTTCAGATACTACTTATGTCTCTTCCATTTTGCCCAGAATGGAAACGAGATCATATACATCAATTCTCTCTATCTTTTCTTTTCTCCTAGTTTTATCGTACACATCTGGCACAATATGTTCTGGATATTTCAAATGATAATAACGTTCGCATACCTCCCTCGAGCAAGTTTGAAATAATATATCAATGCAAAGTTTATAATTAGCAGGTAATAGCTGAAGGGTTCCGCTTATTTACGAGCCATTCAATGTTGCGAATAATGTATTGCTGAAAATGAGGAATTTACCCGCCTTGTTTGTCGATTCTTTTGAAATTTTAATTGCCTTGGGAATCGACTCAATCGCCGGGTTCATTTTCGTCTTCTGCAGATTCACAGTTAGGGTAATGATACTGAAAATAATTATTGAGAAGCATTGGGAAATTACATTATGGCAAATTGAAAGACATTCTTCTATTTTTATATGGTTTCAGATTCCGAATTTCATATGTTTGTGCAATTAATCACAGTGGCACTCAAATACTATACTAATTCTAATGAACCATTCTCCGAATTTTTCTCGAGTATCAACTGAAGATATTGAACGAAGATATTCACAACGGAATCAGAGTGAAAGCTGGCCCTTGGCTCGATTTTTTCAATGACTGTTTTTTTTTGTTTCAATCCCATAGGAATTTAGAGGTTTTGGAGTAGGCTGTTTACCAACTTTTGTCAGTTCTTACTGCTCATTTCAACTTTTGTTACTGAAGTTCTCAATCTCTTTTGAAATCAAACTATTTTTCGGCACTCTCAATATTGGACCTTCCTCAAGATCCTTGTACAGTGTCTTAGCCATGTGACTGGTTTATTATGGCCTGCATAGGAGGCGTTCGTGTCACTTTTCGAATCACTTTTTCAAAGTGAATATGGAGTGGTGGCTTTTGAACATCTGTAATTGCCAAATATTCTAGAAGTCTCGAAGTAGAGGGTGCTAGTTGGTTTGGAGATGAGTTGTTTTTTCGTTTATCTCTTTGTCGTTGGAAATCACTAATTTTTGGTCTTTGAATTTTTTCCCAACAGAACTGACAGAACTCACATTGTATCCTTTTTTTGACCACCAATTAATTCGCTCTCTTTGGCGGAAGCAAAATCTGGTATAGGTGTTCACCTACTAAACCAGCACGTGAATGTAAAAAGACATTTTTGTCCAGCTATTTTCTCAGGTTCGAGTTGAGTCCACTGGTAGCTATAGATTCATTTTAAATCTGAAGCATTTCAATTAATTTATCATAATCTCTCACTCCAAACTAGACGATCTGCGAACTGTGGAGAAAATGGCGGCCGGACAGAGTGGAAGCGAAAATGCCGTACTCATAATAAATGAGGAAAGTTTCAAAGAAAAAAACTTTAAATGCTGCCAAAGCAAACAAAGTAAATGTTTAGTGTGTGTCGTGTGTGGGAATGTGTTTCATCCGTCATGTGCAGCAAGGAATAAGCTTAAATGCATCAAGATATGTGATACCAGGATACAGTGCTGTCAATTGAACCAAAATACATCAATTAACACTATATATTCCACCAATCTGATGATGGAAAATGAAATGTTCAAGAAATTACTCCAAGGAAAAGATGCTAAATATGAACTGCTATTAGAAAATAACAAATTATTGAAACGAAACAATGTTCTACTAGAAGAAAAAATAAAAACACTCCAAACAGTGCCAAATAAAACTGCTGTCGGAAAAAAGCCAAATGAACCGTCTTTTTCTGACGTAGCAAAAACTGAAACAAACGAACAGAATAAAAAAGTAAACAATGGGAATTCTCCCCAAGAAATGAGTAATCAAAATGGAAGTGCTGAATCTTGCACGAAAGCAGGACCTGCGTCGATGTCGTTGTCAGAATTAGCCGAGGAAATAGAAAATGAACAACTTGCAAAAATGCATAATATTATCCATCTGGATGACCGAAATGATGACACAGACTTTCAAAAAGTATCATACCGTAGGAGAAACAGAAAAATAACTGAGAAAACATTTGGGGAGAATGATACCAGTGAAGATTTTGCCACCGAAAAAAAAGTATGGCTATGTTTATATCGTATCAAACGCCACATAACCTCCGAAAAAATTGAAAGTTACATAAAGGAACAGCCTCCATTTGAAAATTCTGGAATAATCGTGAAAGAACTTCCAACACAAGAACATCAGAGTAAATGTTTCATCTTTGGCAGAAACTTCATGTTCAAGGAAGACATATATGAACCTTCTGTTTGGCCCAGGAGTATGGCTTTCAAGAGATTCGATTTTCGGAAATATCACAGTTACGACAGAAATGAGGATTTTTAGATACATATGAATCTACAGTCACAAGAAACAAAATAAAATATCTGGGAATAATTCATCAAAATGTATAGTCTTTAGGCAACTGTATTATAAAAATAGAGAAATTTCTGGAGGAGAATGAAGACTGCCCATTTATCTGCATCACGGAACATTGGAAAACTAAAGAACAACTGAAAACTCTGAATATTGCCAACTTTAAACTGGCTTCATCATTTTGCCGAACATCCAATAAACATGGCGGAACAGCAATATACTGCCGAAAGGGTACAAGATATAAATCAAGAAAAAAGATCGAGGACATGTCCGAGTGCAATGAGTTGTTATTGAAACAACTTTCGAGAAAGACAACATCATTATAGTCTCCATATATAGACCATCAGGCGCATCGATAGAAATTTTCATGGAAATTTTAGAAAAGCTGTTAACACAAATATCACAAGAGAATAAATTGATTATCATAGCAGGGGACTTCAATATAGAATTGATAGATAAAAACAGAACAGGTGAGGACATGCTGTCGCTACTCCAATCATTCAATCTTGAACAAACAATCAATGAATTTACAAGAATTACAAGTCAAACAAAAAGTTGCATCGACAATATTTTCACGAGTTTTTGAAATTATAGAACAACTGTAGTAGAAACCGACATATCAGATCACACTGCACAAATTTTAAGACTCAAAGTTAACAACATTACACCAAACAGATACTTCCACCGTAGATTTTTCAGTGAAAAAAAAAATGATTTTAAGAATAAATTGATAAATGAAGATTGGGCTGAGGTTTACAGTCACAGCATGTCATCAGTTGACCTACAATGGCAATCATTTATTACAAATTTTACCAATATATTTAATGAATGTTTTCCTCCAAAAATTGGGAAAAAGAAAGCCAACAAAGTTAAACCAAAGTTGGATAATGAAACAATTCAACATTGTAAACATAGGTTGGACATTCTGTTAACTTCATCACGGAGTATTCCCGTTTTCAGAGGGCAATATTAAGAGGTGAAAAAGGATATGATAATCTCTTGAGTGAGGCAAAAAAGATTCATACTGCAGAAAAATTAACGCATCAGACAATAAGACTGAATGCATGTGGAATATATGTAAAGAACTAACAGGTAGACACAATAAAAACGTTGAATGTCAAATAAAGGTTGAACCAGAAGAAGTTGCATCAAAATATGATGAATTCTTGCTCAATGTCATACCAAATATGATGAAAGATACGCTTAATGTTCCTTTTCAATGCAGTATGAAAGAGTATAATCAATCTTTATTTTCAGAAGCGGTTACCCCTTAAGAAATCTTGAACTTATTACGAAAAGAAGTATTGTCCTTTATAATCACCAACTCTCTCAAGACGGGAATATTTCCACCACAATTGAAATTGTCTCTAGTAAAACCCATTCTTAAAAAAGATGACGTTGAAATAATGGAAAATTATAGACCCATAAGTATTCAACCCAGTTTCTCAAAAATATTTGAATTAACATACTGCACACAGCTTGTCAATTTCTTTGATAACTGTCAGATTTTCAGCAAAAACCAACATGAATACATTCAGGGACGATCAACAATGTCAGCTATATGCCAGTTCAGTAAAAATATAATACAGTTAATGGACAAAAAATCATAGCGTTAGGAATGTTCATAGATCTTTCTAAAGCATATGACTGCCTAGATAGAAACCTACTACTGGTGAAACTGAAGAGGTACGGCATCAGAGAAAATGCGTTCAGATGGGTTGAATCTTACCTTTCCGGGCGTACTCAAAGAGTGAGCATAAAATATCAAGAAAAAATTTATGAATCAGAAATTCCAGTATCAAACATTGGAATACCACAAGGTAGTATACTGGGTCCAATTCTTTTCATAATCTTCATGAATGATCTATGTTCAGAACATCTGTGTCAACAACAATTCATAACAAATTATGCAGATGACACAAACTTATTGAGTGGAGGAAAAAACTTCCCTGAATTAGTTGAGACTGCAAGTGATCTCTTCACTAAAACAAAAGTTGGTTCGAAAGTAACAAATTGATCCTAAATGAATCAAAAACCAATACAATTTTATTCCATTCGAGGCAACTACGGCTAGAATGCCCCTCAAAAATCAAAATCAAAGAAGTTAATAGAGAGGTAACTCATAATACGAAATTTCTGGGTGTTCACATTGATGAATTTTTAAACTAGACTGAACATATAGACGCTGTGTGCAGTAAAATAAATTCAACTATTTATGCTATCAGAACTATCATCAAGTATCTACACCCCAATTCAACAAAAATCATATACCACGCAAATTTTGAGTCTGTTGCAAAATATGGCATTATATTCTGGGGAAACAGTACCGACATCCAGAGAGTTTTTGTCATTCAAAAAAGAGTCATGAGAATAATGTTCAACATGTCATACAAAGATTCCTGCAGAGGAGTATGACTATAGTTGCAACTTAAATCTATGAATGTTTGATGTTCCTTTTCAAATTCAATGACTTGTTTATTGAAAATCATGTTTCTCACAAACATGACACGAGAACTAGAAACATCAACCCTTACACAGGCTGAATGTAACAGAAAATAGCCCAGGCTATATGTTCATAAAATTTTTCAACAACCTACCTGACAGAATAAAATCAATTGATAGCCTTAATAGGCTGAAAAAAGAGATCAAAAGTTTGCTCATGGCGTTTGAACCCTATAATATCGATGAATACTTAAACTATAATTCTCAAGTGTAAACTTCGCACATGAAATTGTGAATTTTGTGACGTCATTTCTTAATGTGTTTTCTTCATGATTCTTGTATTGTATCTTTGACATTTTCTGAAATGAAGATTTTTATTATTATTATGGTGTCTGAAAATTGTTTTTTAGCATCAATTGATTGGAAAGACGCATATTTCGTCATTCCGATAGCCGATGAACACAAAAAATATTTGCCATTTCAATCTTGACATCAGACATATTTGAATTTCAGTGCTTATGTTTTGGCTTATCTGTTGCACGTTGTATATTTTCGAGTATCTTGAAACAGGATTTCAATTTTCTGAGGTCGAGAATTTTTGTATCTGTAGTGTATTTGGCCGACATCTTTTTAACACCCAACAAACGTATTATTTTGAAAAAAATTAGGATTAGTTATCAATAGAAACAATAGTTGTTTCACAACAACACGAACAATTCTTTTTTTTGGGTTTTATATTTAACACAGCTATGTTGGAAATAAAGGTGACGATTGAAAAAAGGAAAAGATAAAACAATTTGCAATTCAAATGAGTGTCAATCAAAACTATAAAGGAAAGGCAGCAACAAAGAATACAACAAAACCATACTGGATAACTGAAAAATATTATTATTTAGAAATACTATATTACTCTCTTATCCAGTCTCAGATGAATTATGGAATTCTTAGTTGGGGAGGTGTAAATGATACTTATTTGAAACCATTAGAAATTCTTCAAAAATATTTTTTTAAATTATGTATGGAAAAAATATCAGATATTCTTCTGACTTACTCCATTAAGAGAGTAATAAGATGAATATCAGGCAACTTTTTTGCTTTAATATAATGATAAATCTCTTCAAAAATAGAAATGAAATCAAATACAAGGTGCATCACTACGAAATCAGACATAAAGATAAAATAAAAATAAAATAAAATAACATAAAACAATTGGCCAAATAAATTATGCATTCACTCGTTCAAATCTATATAACATTGTACCAGAGGAAATCAAAAACACAAAATTATTTAAATCACACAAAAAAAATCTAAAGGAATGGATACTTATTTCTAATAGAAAATTATTTAATGATATATTGAAAACGAAACAAACTAATTATACCTATGTTTCGATCCTAATAATTTTTTCCCATTTTTTACATGTTAGTTTATTAATGAGTTTGATTTTTGATATTGTATACCAGTTTTTGAATTGTTCAATAAACATTATTATTATTATTAATGAGACAAAATATATAGATATTCTATGAGTTGAGGGTACCCTCACGAATCATATCAACAATCATTTTTTATGAATATATAAATAAACAAATACAGCAAAACACATTACACACTGGTTTGATTTCTCGCAGTCGTGGATGGAAAACCTTGATCAAACATACGCACCGATCCGGTGGATCTGTAGGGTTTTCTGGTTGTATCTATGGTTGAAATAGCCAATGTGCTACCAAGAAAATCATAGGACGCCCCTGAATGCTATGACACTCGATATTAGTCGACCCCTGCCCGCACAAGGATTTGCCTTCTGGACATCCCCAGTGTCGGAAGGGGAAAAAGAGTATCATTATCAATTTCATTGTTCCTTTTTTTTTATGCAGATCCACACGAAAGGGAAGCCCTGTAATAGTCACAGACACCGAGCGAAGCAAGAGACAGGAGATTAATATCATCTTTAAAGTTTTGAAGTTTGTAAGCCTCAGGAAAAACCTCCCTCGCCAAGAAGTTTAATTCATTGACACTTGATTTCGGTTTGCCCTGCGGTTGAATATGGGTGGCTGTGTACAAAATTATTTAGGAGGCATCAATGTTTAGCTTTGTGGGCAAAATCAGGGAGATTTCGAAAATGGAAGTTTCCAACGATAAGCACAATGACTTCATATGGTGGGCAACTAATATTGACAAGACAGAACGAGACGTGAACTTTCCAAAATATAACATGCAACAACGAGAAAGCCAAAGGTTTTTGGGAAGCAGGAGAGGCCACACTTCGTATCAGTGTTCTGGAGTTGGAAGCAGCCTTTTATCTCCTCACTACCTTTGGAAAGTACTCTTCAATAATCATATTTTGTTGCACATATCAGTCATAGAGGTACTACAACAAGGTGATCTATTCGGATGTGACCAACCTCGTATAGTTTGGATTAAACTTCCTTCAGCTAATTCGTTTCATTCCCAATTATTGACTTGTTCCATTGTGCTTTGCTACTACATTTGCATTCATTGTCTGATATATACGAATTTATAATTACTCTCATCCCGAAATCGTTTCACAAATGCTTTTCAATCTTTATTTAGTGACTGTTAATAATTATAAAGAACACTTGTTCCAAACAAGCTCTAATCAACACAGAAACACATTTCGACGAATGCTGCTTCCTGCAGAAATGCTCCAATACTGTAAACGAAGCGATGCTGTTTGTGTTTTGATATCATATCCAATGAAAAAATAATTAATGAGGTATCTGATAGGGCGAAGTTATGTCTAGTGATTTCTTCTTGGATATCTCCTCATCACGGATCTGTTTGCCACGTTACAAGATGAAAAAATTAGTTCAATATGAGGTATTTTATTTATTTCTGGGCAGCGTATATCATTTACAAGGTTGACCAAAAACCGGGAATCTCTCGAGTGTGACAAGGATACTATAACTTCATAAGCAATACTTTATAACTCACTTCAAGAATTCAAAAACTCATTAGGATTCAACCAATTAAATTTAATGCTGTTTTGATATATATCAAGAATTATTTGAGGATTTGATACTTGAGTTGAATGAAGTCATATAAATCAATGAAATACGAGGTAAATAGCCATTGGTATGAATTAGGTCCTACAGGGGCTCTGCAAGAATAAATGAAGGACTTCATGATGGTAACTCACCAACCCGAATATTTCCCAAACTCACTGAAGTATCAAAAATAGCTCGTTCACAACGGATGTACCCTAATAAATAACACGAGGTACCTCAGGCCCTGGGTACTTGAAGTAGTCTGAAATTATGAGAAAATATTCTCCTCAATGATACCTTTCAAATGCTGTATCAGTAACTAGGGAAGCATGGGGGTGGAGTTAAAAATTTCGGTCGTATCTAAAAATATTTTTTCCACAAATCGATGATGTGTGGAAGTGTGTCAAGTTATAGTGATTTCGGATATATTAGAGGATATTACCTGTGTGTCTCAAGTGCAGGGAAGCACAATAATAGTATTTAGCTCCATGTTTGTTGTTTTCCATACATTCAGTTACCATTTTCAAGTTTTCAATCGAGTCACACTTTTCTTTTTGTTTTTTATAGCATTATATTTGTCACTATGTGTTTTTTGTGTGTATTTTTTCAAACCTTCCATATATTATGATTGATACATTTTTTTCTTGAGCAAGAGGATTAATTTTTCTATAATACCATATTCTATCAAAAGAAAAAAAAACAAGAATCGTCTCCTATTTTTGAACCATACCCGGTCTGTGAGACCGGGGCGACTAATCTTGAGAAAAAAATTGGCGCTACTACCGGAAGGTTTAATCGGTGTTCATATAATTTCTTTCCTTGAAATAAGCTGATTCAATATTTCAATTATTTTCTCATTACTTTCAGATTTTTGTTTTGAAAGTATTGGAATTTCATGTATAAAGCCACACCACTACTCAAAATCTGCGTGTTCAGAATGTTTGAGGCTATTAACGCTTACTGATATTTCCCAAGGAATTTATTAGATTCTGTTTCACGACCCGAAGGTTATTAAAATTGTTATGACTCGTCTTTTGCAGTCGATACGCGAGTCTTCATCGCCATTTTTCACAATGTTAATTACATCTGAGGAACGTTCAGAGGCAGACCAGAAGAGCGGTGGAATTAATTAATGAGTAAGTGCTGCAAATTTCAAGAATGTAATTATTATGGAGATTTCATGTACTATGTATTTATATAAAATGAATAGGTCGACAGGCGGTAAAGACGACAAATTTGTCCACACGGGAGGATGAATTGATAATATAGAATATAGAAAATATAGTTATTCCTAGTACATTCTCCGAAAATATATTTAAAAAATAATGCAAAAATGAAATAAAAAAAGTGAGATACACATTGAGGCAGATAGTTTATCACTTATCAAGGAAAATTATTTTTCATCTAACTCTATCCAAAGTATACATTTCCTAGCCTCATTGTAGGAAGCGGAGTCGTACTTTTCATCCTTAAGGAGGAAAAGTAAAAGTGACGTTATGGTACGTCATTAATGAATATGGCATTCACGAGCTGAACTATATTCTATTATAAGTATACATTCCAACGTTTATTTATAGAACACCCATCATTTTGCAAAATAGTAAAAATCATTGAAGAAGGTAAGATATTTTCGAAAAGTAAATATATTAAGGAAATAAAAGTCAAACAGCAAATATTATAATAGAGCTACAGCACATGGGCGCCGTTACAAAAAACGTTAGGGGGGGCACAATACGAAAAATGTAAGTGAGGGACACATTTTCTCAAATCAAAGTATTGCATTTAATTGAAATGAAAATCCTTTTGAACAATACTAACGAGTGTGGTTTGATGAAAATTGCAAAATCGAGTCAATATCGTGTCTTACGCGTGTAAAGACTGAAAAATCTACAATCCAGGGGGGGGGTCCCCTTGCCCTCAAGAAACGGCCCCCATGCTTCAGCAATATGCTATGTTCATGATTCGGCAAATATTGCCTGTTATTTCCAATAAAGAGTTGATGTACAGCTCACAGTTCATGATAGGTTTGAAGGTATTGTATGTGTTGGTTCGAAGTCCGGCGTCGACAGCTTTTTTTTTTAAATTTTTTTTCATCATTTTGTACGTTCTCTTCATTTTCGAAATTTCAGGAGCATACTACGCTGTAGCTACTTCTTAGATTTAGTTCTCTAATAAATTCTGTTTGATATTTGAAAATGAGTTGTTATTTGAGGGAGGCGAAAAACTCATATGTATAACATGGGGGTAAAGTGCCTTTTCCTCCCTTGCATGATTACCGCCCTCCGCTACGCGTCTGGCAGTAAAATTCATCTTTGGGAGTAAAAGCAGCACTTTTCCTCCCTTGTTATACAAATAGCTATTTTTCTTGGGAGAGAAATTTTTGTCAAGTCGAGGTTTGTATACTATTGTAGTCACAATAAATATTGTATAATGAACGAAAAATAAATTTGTGTTTCGAGTAGGCAATACATTGCAAATACACTTACTACATGAAGCTCCCAACCAGTGTCATTACTCTTTTTGTAAGGGATCATTAGTAATTGTAAGACCTTGACAGGTGCAAATTATCTTGATTTCTCCTGAAAATTAGAAAAGCTTTGAATTCTTATATCTGTTTCCAGGCAAATTGGTATATTTGCCCAGATGCGTAACTGCAATTTTAATAATGATAATAATTATTTTTTTTCATTTTTCAATAATTTTTAAAAACACAATCAATTGAATATTTTATCAGTTATTTATCGTTATCTTCATGAATTCAGGAATTGAAAATGAAAATATATCTGAACATACAACAATCTAATTAGTAACTTGGGTATTTTAATAGAGATAATTAAGTTTGGGGAGTTATTTTTTGACTTTCTTCTCCTCCGAAAAAGTAGAAATTAAAACTTCTATGAAAGAAAATAAAAAAAATATAGGAAACACTCTCTGTTGATGGTTACGTATATATCATTCAAATACGTTTGATTCATCGACCAGTTTCACCCCTGCCTGCATAGCACGACGGGCGCTGGGTTACATTGAAATAACTTTTTCTTGCTGAGTATTAACATCTTTTCTGACCATTCGTTACTGAGGTGGTGTGATATCCTTTCAGGAAACGTTAGCTTTTTTGCTTCAACTCGTAAATAATAGTCATCATTATACACTCATTGAGAACTACAGGATTCAACATAAGTACGTTAGGATATTCAAGTGACATATTCCTGAGACAATTTTAAGAAATGTATTAATTTTCGTTAAACATCTAGAGGGCGCTGCGTACGCTTTAATTATTTACTTCGAATTGCCCTAACTTTTTGTCAGTTTATTTCTGGCACTTTTTATAGAATAACCTAATTTCCATACATTTCCTGAGTAATAAGGAACACTTCCTCAGCAACTCTGGAGGTGATCGTTTCCGAGATATTTACAAGTTTCTATGTCGATGCATATTACTTAGTTTTTAGAGCGCTAAGTGAAGTTGCTGAGAACATTACAAAAAGTAAGTTTGTTCGAAAAACAATTCGGAGAAGTACTATGTTACTCATTAGGCAAAAAAAACAAATGAAAATTGAACGACACAACTATTACAACAACTCTTCAAAGTGACGACCCCCAACCCGCACCAGTTGAAAAATGCCAGAAGTGTTTCTTATCGTTTCGCAGCAAGTTATGATGCGATCTCTTAACATTTCCCCGTATTCAATGGGGCTAGCATAAACTAGTGAAAAGAAATGACGGAATTGAGGTCCGGTGACCTCAGGAACCAATGTTGAGTGCCTCCTCTTCCTATCCATCGTTGGGGATATGCTACGTCTGAGAAATTTCTTACTCTCACACTGAAATGAGACCAATGGGAACATCTCCCATAAGCTGGGAAAGCTTGTGTTCCAAAAAACTTAGGTGAAAATCTCTGTTCAAATGTAAGGGAAAAAACAGGGCCTACTCAAATTATCCCCAATCATGCCTACCTGTACATCAAAAGAGAATTTGTCTTGGAAATGAGTTTGCGTTATCGTTATGTTGGGATGTTGATAGACTTTTCTTTGAAGCCATTGAGCAAATTCGATACGTGGTTGGAAATCGTAAGTGTCTGGACACGCTGAATATGATATGGATATAATTGCTGATGCTTTAATATTCTATAAACGGTAAAGATGTAAAAGCGAACTTCTATTTTGATAAAAAAACGTTCATATCCTTCTCGATTTAATTAACTTAATTTGGGAGAGGAGAGTGACATAAAATATTGAAATCAAATTTGACTTCACTGATTAGGCAGGTTGATAATGCTCAGTTTAGAAGAAGTCGGTTCGAGTATACTGGGTATAAAGTTTGATGAAAATAACTAAAATTGCAAAAACTTATGACGAAAACCAACAGTTTTGAAAAATTTCAATAATGTGTATCTCGAAAAACAATCATTTTTCGATATATTTTATTGAAAAAAGTTGTTAATTTTGACTAGATCCACCACATAATTAGTTTTTGTAATGTTCGCAGCAACATTACAAAAAGTTATTGAAGAAGTGCACCTTTTTTATTTGAGATAGGAGGGGGAAATTAGGTTTCTTCATGAAAATTATAAAAAGTTTACTGTCGAAAAAGTTAGGGCAATTTGAAATAAATAATGAGAGTGTCCGCAGCGTCTTCTAGATGTTACATGAAAATGAATACGAAATTATGATTTCCCACGCCAAAAAAACTCTAGTTCCAAACTCCGTCCCAATAATTCATTTTTTGCAGAAGTTATTTTGAAAAAGCGAACTAAAAATTCAATTTCAACACCCTGTATCTCCGAAACGAAACATTTTCGGACAAAAGTTTATGCAACCTTTTTTTTAATTGTCTCAGGAAAACGTCACTTGAATATTTATAACGTACTTGTCACACCCTGTATACTATCATCATAATTGATGACAGTAATCATGGAATTACCTCCTGCCTACGTGCAAGGAAACCCAGGTAGGATGATAGGGTGTAATTAGTTCATGCTAAAGAGACGATTTGTTATGACAATAAACCCTTTGCAAATTCAACTTGTGCATAGTTCACATACGATTGTCTTTCGTGAAACTGTGAATATTCTATTTCTGTTACATATTATTATTTATTCATTTAGAAAGCTGACACGATCAATGTCAACTGCATCAAGTAATATAAAGTTGAGAGCGTCAGTAACATAAGGTAATCATGGTCACGAATGCTATAAATATTTTAATATCAGCTGATATGGTTTTACGATTATTTCAATATTATAGGTGAATGATTACGCTTTATAATCGATCCTGGATGCTTTATAACGATCAAAGATGATTTCGATAAGAGGCTGTACAATGGTACATTCAAATTATACACTGAGCAACACAATTCAGAAATGCCATTTGCTGATTTGCATAGTGATACGGGGGAAAACTGTATAAGTGTGAACGATTCTTACGATTGTCTGTTGATTGGGCGGATGTATTCCCTCTAGCCACAAGCTAGAGAATGAGGGGAGGTAAGATGAAAACTTTTGAGGACTTTTTCTGACAATAGGGAATATGCATGATTTTTTGTTATACCATAAATTTATCATTCACATCTTTACGATGTAGGAAAATATATGAATGGGCTTGAAAATATTCAAACTATTTTCGGAGTGAAAATCGAAACATTGAATAACGTTTTTCATGATTGGTTAAGCTAAGCGTTTCAGTCAAAATCATTTTCAAATTGAATCGTAGAAAAAGCTAAAACAACTCATTTCTGAAGTATTGTATTGTATCGAAGTGCAAAAACACTTCCGAAATAGTGTTTTTTCGTATTTCAATCGATGCGAGAGTACGAGTTTGAGAGTCATTATTTTTTTGTGGATGAATCTTTGAACGAAACTTTCGAAACTGTCAATTCAAAATTAGAGAATGATGGAACACTGACCAATAGAACGATATTAAATGTAGGTGCCATCATGGATATCTTAAAACTATGTACAGAAGAAACAAATTTTCTTTCCACAAATGATTTTTAACAACAAGAATGGGATGGCCATGGGTTCACCACTTTCACCAATTCTTAGTGATATTATTTTGGATTATTATGGGGATTCTTGTCTGAACATTACAGGAGCCATGAGAACAACACCAACCGCAGCAATGGAATTAGTTACTGGTCTGACACCTCTGGACCTGCACGTCAAGGAGGTTGCGCTAATGGCCATGTACGAATGGGTCAACTGAGGCGGGGCCTGTGGAGGGAGGCACTTACTGCGGTGCCTCTGCTACAGGCAGCCAGTGACGCAATTGAACCCAGGTTTGTGTTTGATAAACCCTACAAAATACAAATAAAACAGAATACTGAGGCGGATGCTGCAAATGCAATACGCATATACAGAGACGGCTCAAAAACCAAGGAAGGATCAGGATGTGGAGTTTACTCTAGATCACTTAGCCTAAGGATTAAGTGGGGAATGGGAAAAAATACCAGCGTGGTTCAAACAGAACTGGCTGGTATCTCAATCGCCACAAAAGAGCTAACCAGAAATGGAATTTCTGGCAAAGACATAATAATCTACACTGATAGTAGACAAGCCCTACTAACCTGAATAGACAACGTATTATCTCAGGGTTAGCACTAGAGTGCCACCAAGATTTAGCTAACGTCTCGGTAGATAATAATATCGTACTAAGGTGGGTGAAAGGGCACGACAGGAGCAAAGGTAACCGCATTGCTGACTCTTTGGCCAGGATGGCGGCTGGAATGAACATTTTGGGACCAGGTGACACCCATGGCTTGACGACTTCGACAATTGCGGAACTAGTCAAACGTTACACCCATACTCAAACCCTCAAAAGATGGGATGAAACCAAAGGATGCAGTTTTGCCAGGATCACCCTGGGCGACCCTGAGAAGCTGGATCCAAATGAATATTTGGCGATGACCAGGAAGAACCTACGATTAACAGTGTGATTTCTGACTGGACACTGTCAACTAAGGAAACACCTCCATATTATGGGGCTAGTGGACACACCTCTATGCAGGATGTGTGAACAGGAAGATGAAACTGTCAGGCATGTCTTATGCGAATGTCTGGAGCTATCGTCGATAAGAGAGTGTGTGTTCGGTGAGTCTTGGCCTACACCTGCCGATATTAAGGAGATGTCCCCTGGTGACCTGTCCTCCTTCTTGGATAAGGCAGGATGGACAATGTCCTAGGAGGGCAACTCTTTGGGAGGATGTACAATGGGCCATATTGTGGCCTAAGTGCTGTGGGTCTATACTCACCCTCCCTACTCTACAGATACGATATGGGGATTCTTTCATAGAAACTCATACGAATGTTCCAAAGTTATGGTGGAGATCTGTTGATGATGTTTTTGCTATATAGAGTCACGGTTGAAATGAACTTTGCATATTTTTGGAACATATTAACAAACAAAGAAATACATACCAACATTATATATTTACCATACCTCTAAACACCACACAAGTGTCAAAAACGGTATGGTGAAATGTCTTTATGATAGAACAAAATTTGTATGCAACTCAATGGGAAACATCGATGAAGAGATCAACTTCACAACATCAGTATTGTAACTGAGAAAAGTTAGAACAACTTCTGATGAAAGCAGATCCCTTTAATTTCGCTGTTTGGGGAAGATTACATCTTTATGAGTTTGCTTGATATGAATCGCGATGTTATGCCAGATCTCAATTTCTTCTGATAGGCAAATTATACTTTACGAGACGTTGTTGACTAATTGGACTCGTTCTATCCAGAAAAAACTTTTTTTCAATAAACGGGGTAGATAGAAGTCTACTCCCCTCTACTTGTATACATTCCAATAATCATTTATATGTTTTCAGATTGTGCAAGGTCGGAAACCCAGGAAACTTCGATGAAATGGTGTAAGATAATGGGAATGTTTTTGTTATATGATGATAACTATTTTGATCGCCTTGTATCAATCAAATGAATGACAAGAGCAGATTTTGAAGGATTGAAGTTTTTTGACTTGTATATGGAGAAGTTTAGACAAGCAATAAAAAATAGTTTCGTTCATCGAAAGTTTACTGATTAAACGAACCCAACAAAAGTACAACCAAATAAAACATGGTGGCAGTAACGTTCTGAGTTGTACAAGATTGCGGTATAAAAAGTAAATAAGTATACAAGAACTGAACTGATATTGCTAACGGTGTAATAATAAGAAAGTCAGCAAAAAATGACCAATACTAATGAGAATCAAGCTAATCCTACTATAAACCTTGCATTGTCACCTCCAGAACCATTTAACTTCCAACCGAATGACTGGGAGCAATGGAAAAATCGCTTTCAACGATTTCGAAGGGGTTGTGGACTAGACTCAGCTTCCGAAGGAAGGCAAATCGATGTTCTAATCTATAATATGGGAGAACGAGCGGAGGAAATATTCGCATCATTTTCGCCTCTTCTTATAACATACAATACTACTCTACAAAAGTTCGAGGAGTATTTTGTACCACGTAGAAACATAATATATGAACGAGCAAAATTTCTGAAACACAAGCAGGGAAACGATTCGGCAGAAAAATTCATAACTGATCTCCATTGTCTTTCAAAAAATTGTAACTGGGGAACTTTGAATGATGATATGGTTCTCTTAGTTCTTATTATAGGTATGAGGGATACGAATATTAGTGATAAACTACAACTAGATCCTGCACTAACTTTGGATAAAGCTGTTACTTGTTTGAGACAACACGAAGAATTGATTCGTCAAAAACACGAGCTGAATGAACCGACTGTATCATCGATTAACAGAAAATGTTCCATCAAGCCCGGGAAAACTCGTACTAAAAAATTCGAGAGGAAGGAGGAAAATCCGAAGAAATGTACCAGATGTGGATACGAATGGCATGATAAATTAGCAAACTGTCCAGCAAAGAATGCAAAATGTAGTTCCTGTAACAAAGAGGGCCACTATGGCAAGATGTGCTACTCTAGAAAAAATTCTAGTTCCAATCATAAAAAAATACGAGTTGTTGAGCAAGATTCTGAATTGGAGAGCGACGATGAAAATAGTTATGTTCATGAAGTCAATGATGGAATCAATCATAATGCTTGGACACAGAAGCTGCAAGTAAGTTGCGAGGGTAGATCTCTTGAACCCATAATATTTAAACTAGATACAGCAGCCGACGTTACGATGGTACCTATATGTGTTCTGAAAGATATAATATCAGAATTACCTCTTGCTACATCCAATAGTAAGGTGTTCAGTGCCAAGAAAAGAGACCGTTTAAATATTTTAGGTACTTTGACTCTAGATCTTAAGTATAAAAAAAAAGAAATAACAGAAAATGCATTCGTTTCCGAAAATATTGATATTCCATTATTGAGCAGAAAAGCTTGCGAAAATCTCAACCTGGTGAAACGTATATATGCAATAAATACAGAAGTAAATTGGTTCGAAGAATATCCGACCCTTTTCCAGGGATTAGGAAATATGAAGGGAGAATATAAAATTGAAATTAAAGAAAATGCCCAACCTTATGCTATTTCAGCACCGAGAGCTATTCCTGTTCCACTGAAGTCCAAAGTCAAAGAAGCTTTGAACGACATGCAGAAAAAAGGCGTTATTGTTCCAGTAGACCATTCAACAGATTGATGTGCACCCATGGTTGTCAGCATAAAGAAAATGGTGATGTACGCATCTGTGTTGACCTGTCAAGGCTGAATAAAAGCGTGAAACGTCAATATCATCCAATACCGCGAATCGAGTTATCATTAGCAGAAGTGAGTGGAGCTGAATATTTCAGTAAGCTTGACGCCAACCATGGATTTTGGCAACTCAACTTAGACAAGCACTCTCAGGATTTCACTACTTTCATAACTCCATTCGGAAGATACAAATTTCAGAAGCTTCCATTCGGCATAACATCTGCACCAGAAGAATTCCAGAAGAGAATGTCTAGAATACTTGAAGGGTCAAAAAATTGTATAGTTCATATGGATGACGTATTGATATGGGGCAAAACAAAGTCGGAGCATGACGAATGTGTCAAGATTGTACTCGAAAAAATTAAAAAAGAAGATATAACACTCAACAAACAGAAAACTGAATTTTGTAAACAAAAAGTTGAGTTTTTGGGATTTGTGTTATCAAAAGATGGGGTGGCACCTGATCCAAATAAAATTAAAGCCATAACAGAAATGGAAGCACCAAAAAATAGTAAGGAAGTGCAACGTTTTATAGGTATGGTGACATTCCTCGCTAAATTTATACCGAATAGGAGTGAAATTTTGGCTCCTATTACAAGTCTCCTGGGTTCTAAAGTTGCATTCGTATGGGGTCCAGCTCAACAATCCTCATATCAGAAAATCAAGAAATTGCTCACTTCATCGCCATGTTTAGCAATGTATGATTTGAATAAACCAACATTTGTGTCATGTGATTCTTCCACGCAAGGCCTTGGTGCTGTTTTACTCCAAGGTGAAGGAAATAATAAAAAACCTGTGGCATACATATCCCGCACTTTGACAAATGCTGAAAAAAATTATGCCAATATCGAACGTGAAGCACTAGCAATGACCTGGGCGAGTAATAGGCTGAAATGTTTTTTAATGGGAAAACAATACACCATCGAAACTGACCATAAGCCGTTACTACAGATTTTTACAACCAAGAACCTCGACGATCTCTCACCACGACTCCAGCGTTTCAGGATGCGCATGATGCGTTACGACTTCAAAATCATATATACTCCGGGAAAAAACTTATTCGTAGCAGATACCCTATCTCGGAAACCCATTCCATCTGAAGAGGATAATGAATTAGAAGAAGAGGTCGATGCTTTCATTCACTCTGTTAGTCTCACAAGCATCAATACATCCGATGAAAATGTAACTAAAGTTGCTAATTCTCAAAGTCATGACTCAGTTTGTAGAAAACTCAAAGAACTTATGAAGACAGAATGGCCCAAAAAATCCAAACTGTCACAGGAATTGCAACAGTTCTACGCCGTCCGTAATGAATTGTCTGATGTGGATGGGATATTACTCAGAGGAAATCGTATGATAATACCATTTGAACTTCGTGCAATAATGCTGGAAAAATTGCATGCTGGCCATCAAGGAATCACTAAGACTCGACGTCGTGCGCAAAGGACAATGTGGTGGCTAGGTATTTCTACAGATATTGAAATGAAGGTTAAATCGTGTCCAGTTTGTATCCAGCACACAAAAAATCATAATGAACCGTTGTTGCCAAATAAGTTTCCTGATTATCCGTGGCAGATAGCATCAATGGATTTGTTCAAAGTTGATGAAAAATGGTACCTTGTATTTACTGATAATTATTCGAGATTTTTCGAAGTATGTCATGTTCCTAGAATGAGGACTTCAGATATAATAGACATTTGTAAAACAATATTTGCAAGATATGGTATTCCACAACTCATTTGCTCTGACAGTGGAACACAATTCAACACGAAACAGACGTCTGAATTCCATTTATTTGCCGAGGAATGGGGATTCTCAACCTCCACTAGTAGTCCTCACTTTCATCAGGCAAATGGAGCAGCTGAAGCGGCTGTAAAGACTGCAAAGAATTTAATAAAGAAGAATAAAAAAAATATAGAACTTGCTCTTCTTGTCTATCGCAATACACCTTTAGAAAATGGTTTCAGCCCAGCAGAGATGTTATATGGCAGGAAAATAAGAGACAACTTACCATTTATCGGTCATTCTATGAATAAACCTCCAGTGCAACTAGTCAAATCAGAGAAAAAATATCGAAATCGTTATAAAAAGAATTATGACAATAGACATGGTGTAAAAGAGCTAAGCCAACTCCAATGTGGCGATTTTGTATGGATCACTGATCTAAAGCGACATGGGGAGATTATGAAGGCCATCGGTCCAAGATCTTACCTAGTTCAGACCAGCAAGAATATGGTAAGGAGAAACCGATTCCATCTGATTCCTGCTCCATATATGAATCAAATTCCGGGAAGTCTTCCACCTACCTTTCACTTGGAATCATCGGGAGAACAAGTTCCAGACATATCACAAACGATTTCAGACCTTATGCCAACGTCATCAAATCAGAGAGCAGTGAACAATAAAGAGTCAAATACCAGAAGTGAAACAATAACTGAGCCAGATGGTCGACAAACAAAAATTAATCACAGTAGTATTCCACCAATAAGCTCTTCAGATATTCCTACAGGAATCACACAGATGACAACACGTTCCGGTAGGCCAATTATCAAACCGTTGCGTTATCGTTGAGTCAAAGATGTTACCATCTTGAAGGGGGATGTTATATGATGATAACTATTTTGATCGCCTTGTATCAATCAAATGAATGACAAGAGCAGATTTTGAAGGATTGAAGTTTTTTGACTTGTATATGGAGAAGTTTAGACAAGCAATAAAAAATAGTTTCGTTCATCGAAAGTTTACTGATTAAACGAACCCAACAAAAGTACAACCAAATAAAACAGTTTTTATTGTTGTGAAGATCATTTTTACGTGAATGCGCTTCATTTATATACAGCTCAGAGTTAATTAGCCAAGTAAATGTTGCATTAGCTATTTAGCAGTGGAGAATTCGGTTTTATACTTACCTAACCTTGTTCGGAATATAGACTTATAATATACATCTGAGGCATTTATGAATACCAATGTATGTCTTCCTCGCAGCATCGACCCATTCGATCGCTGCGTACGTAAAATGGAGATCTGATTGATGTTGGGACGTCTCATGACACATTTCTCTTCAACCAATAGTGACGAGTTTTGTGAGTTTGAATTTCTCTCCCTAATATTTCGATTTTGATGTGGTACTTCATCGGTTCGAATGATAACTGAATGAAAAAACTAGCTTTGAATTATAATGTCGATGAAAAAGATCTGAGAAAAAATAACGTGCTATAAATTTGAATTTTATACATATCCCCTATTGGGGATACGTATAAAACTTAATCAAATGCCTCTATATAATCTTGGGCTATAATAAATGTCACTGGAAATCAGAGAATGATCATACAACAAATATTTTTTTGTAACTGTACACCATTTACGAGGAGTTACAATTTCTTGAATCACAAAATAACCTATATAATTATTGTCGAACGCATGTCAAATGCCCTGCTGTAGGCGCGAAATATCTCAACGTGAATAGGAATATTGGAAAGTATCGATAGTTAGGTCAGTTGATCCTCAGTATTAGTTTCGTCACTCGGAAAAACACCCAACACACCACAGTATATTTTCTGCTTCTATAATCCCAAACTTCTCGAAGCATTACATAAACACTTAGCGAGTTAAAAGCCGTCTCATACGGAAGAGTTGAACTTTAGGTACGTCTGCAGATTGATGTTTCGATCAAATATTTGCCCTGGCCATTATATCTATTTTTACCAGCAAATAAAAGAGTTACTTTCTGTAAGATCGAATTGCATTCAGCTCACGGTAACGAAATAATGCAAATGATGATTTCATGAAACTCAAACTTAGTTTATAGTGTTGAATATGAATCAATATTTGATCATAATTCCAGTCGGCGGCTGATCAAAGTTGCAGAAGCAAATATAATAAAAAAAATTCTTATATAAACTGTTATTTCAAATAATCTAATTGTTCTACGAATAACCGATTTCGCGAATTGAATTTTGTAGATGTTAATAAAATATAGACGATGAGTAGAAATCGAAGTCTACAAGCAGCTGAGTAAACAGTGTTGAAGACGAGGTAGTTATTGTAGGCACACATTGAAGTTCTTCATTATACAGGGTGTTGAAGAAAGCGATGGCCGAATCGATACAGGAGAGTCTTTTCGTTAACTTATCATTATTTCGCGAAATAAAATGATTACGAAAATATAGCGTTATCGTAATACAGGGTGTCGAAATGCAATATAAAACAGAACTCTTTTCTGAACTACTGAAATATTTTATATTTTCATCAATTTGCATCTCATTGCATCATTCGGGAGTTATTATTTGTCAACTACGCAAACCACTGATTTATATGTATTGTCGAACTCATGTTTTTTGCACGACTGCGGGTCAGATGTGTGCCTGACCTCTCCACAATCTGTCAAATTCGTTTTCTAATTCAAAGTAGGTAAAATGAAATTCAGGAAATGAAATTCAAAGAAAATTTTTCAACCCCACCTCTTATGAATTCCATAAGTTTCAACCTATGACATTAGCGCATTCGAAACCACTCATCCACCTGATAGGTGTGTGTATCGTTGTAAAGCGAAACTCTAGGCCTTATATGCGTTGATTACAGGTGTGCCAATTCCAACTGCGACTTGATCGACAGCTAGACAACTCGACAGCATCACTCTGGTATAAATATAAAAATGAGCGCGGTGTAATTGAATATGGGTATTAATTTTTGAGCAAGGAGTATTGTAGTCCGGCAATATCGGATGCACTACGTGTATCTTTCAGTACTAATATTTTCCCTAGAACAGAACAACTGAAAGTGGACGATAGGCAGAGGCATTTGCTATTACTAATGATCTAGAACAAATGAAAGATCAACCCACTCGTATTCTTGATACGAAAGGCCAATTCGCCAATATATTGACTACTCATCCTGATCTTTGTCAGATCAAAATTCACTTCCCCTTGGGTAATTTTGACCACACTTTGATTTTGACCACTTGTTCGTATTTATTCCAAGTATCATGAAGACACCACAGCCTGAGAAATCCTCGTTCAATAAGAGCTGCTCTAAGGCTATCACATTCAACCAAGCGGCATTCAAGTTCAGATCTGAGCATGTTAATGCCAGAAATAGGTGAGGTACAACAATTGAAGCTGTTAAAGAAGCACATATTCATAGAATTCCTTCAAAACTTATTGAATGTCATTTGGTGAAGCTCTTGCTAAAAACTTCACTTTCAGTTCATTTCCTTCTTTAACCAAATTCATCACTGCTCAAGAAAAAGCGAATATATTTGCTAATTATTATATTTGCTGGAAATTCTACTTTGATCTCATCTCGGAAAGATTCTCCGAATATCACGCCTGCAGACAATCAGATGCCAGAAATGACTTTTCACCAACAAAATCTAGGAAATATTTTAATGGACCTGAATATAAACAAGGCGCGCGGATCTGATGGAATCCCAGCAATTGTTTCTAGAGTGTGTGCCGCCGAATGACACCAGTACTTTGCGGATTATTCAATCTCTCCTATAACTTGTTTTTTACTATGTCCTGGAGAATAGTAAGAAATCAGCCAGTTCCTACAAAAGGAAGAGAATTTCACCATGTATTTGAGGATCAATTGCATTGCTTTCTATCATTTACAAAGTCATGGAAAAAGTATTCAATATGATGCTTATCAAATATCTGGAGAAATCAGGAATAATTACTGATCGACAATACGCAATTCGACATCAAAGATCAACCAGTGACTCATTTTCGTCTGTTTCACATATTTGGCAGCATTCCATCGAAGAATTCGGAAGAACTTTAGCTGTTGCATTCGACATTTCGAAGGGTTTAAAAGGTTTTGAATCGGGGTCTCCTTTTCAACTTGCCATCTTATGATTTTCCTCATCAGTCATGTTTTTTGTTGAAGAGTTTCTTGCTTGATAGGTCTCTTTATGTGGTTGTTGATGGAGTATCGCCTGATAGTCTGCCAATAAACGCAGGTGTTCCTCAAGGTTCAGTTCTGGCACCCACTTTGTTTTTGCTTCATAATGTATCTGGGTGTATTCCATATGAAGACGGATTTCCGTTTTCTGAATAGAATCGCGAAGCCTCAATGAACGTTTTGGTGCCGAACTCCACACATGAGAACTATATTCCAAGGTCTTGTAGATCATTAGAAGCTGACGAGAAGTGAAGAATATCTTTGCACGAAATAGAAATCCAAGTTTCTGGGAACCACCTTTAGCGATCGATCCCACATGGTTTTTCCGTGAGAGATTATCACTGATCTTAATTCCTAGCATCGAAATACTTGACTTTGTAGGAATAGTTACTCGTTTTCCTAGCATTAAATTCCACCAAGTTCATGTTTTCCAATTTTATTATTTTTACCATGTCATAGTAAATTTTATTGACTGGAATGTTTCTTGCAATTTTTGTTTCTCGAGCTGGTATGGGGACTCTGGAAGATAAACTAGTATGAAGAGTACTGTTGTTCGCAAAACTATGTACTGAACAAGATGTTTTCTCGAGCAAATCGTTGATATAAAGCAGAAACAAAGTGGGCTCCAGAACTGAACCTTGTGGAACACCTGCATTTATTGGGAGAATATCAGATGATACTCCATCAACAACCACATACAGAGACCTATCAGACAAGAGACTCCTCAACAAGCACACAACTGAGGAGGCAAACCTCAAACGCTTTTGAAATATCGAGTGCAACAGCTATCCGTTTCTCCGAATTTTTCGATTGAATGCTGCCAAAAATGTCAAACATAAGCCAATGAGTCACTGGTTAATCGTTGATGGCGAAATCCGTATTGTTGATCATTAATAATTCCTGATTTCTCTAGATATTTGATAAACTTTATATTGATTGCACTAGTAGTAGCTGGCACTATTGAACTCTTTTTTTCACACTACTGTCTTAAGGAGAAATTACTTGCCATTTTTGTATTCTCTGTTCAATTCTGTAAAATTATTGCCTAAGTTTGAATATTATGATGATGATGATAATAATAATAGTGGGCAGTCGGGCAGGTATCAAGTTTCCGCTACTAACATTCTTGTTATTTCAATTATAGTCTAGTAGTCGAATATGCTCAGGAGTTGCGGCAGATTCATAAGAATGATCGTAAAACAATACACATATCCCCATCCGTTACACATTTATGTCACCTTCGACACAACGAACGACGTGGATTTTTGAGTTTGAAGTGTCTATATAACGGAAATGGTCCAGCTCACCACGGGTTCGAATCCTCTTCTTAGGCTCCGAGACCATGAAAATACAGGGATTAGATCATTTTTGTTTGAGCAGCGAAGGGCGATGCTAATGAGCTTGGTATCGTTTTCGACAGCGATCTGGTGAACCAAGACTCTGTCACAGAGTGGAGATACGCTGATGAGAGCTCACCCCAAAACTGCAGAGGAGCTAACACCATAACAACTGATATTTGCATTCCTCAAGCAGTCAGGTGTGGGCTGAAGTAGGAAACTGAAGGGTTCATCATAGAAGGTGTTTTCAACAACGGTGTCTACAAAAGACATGTGGTGGATATAAAGAACTCTGATACTAGGAGCAGGGCCTTTTTCATACGCCCGAGACTGTTATGTATTTATTGTCTTCACGTACAGCACCCGATGAACTTAACCATAGATCATTAGTATTGGTATCTGTGCATTGCATATCATGTACTTTCTTGAAGTGAGGCATTCACAGGTTACACAGCCTATCCACATAATTTTCAATTCTCGGTTGGGCTGTTCAGGCATGTTTAAGTGAATTGACAATCATCACAAATCTACCGCAACGCACCGTCAGTATATCTGCATTCAAGAATTCAAAACAGTTTTTCTTCATCATTCAAAATCATTCTCGAAGACTACATCAATATTCAGAGTGCAGTCAGAATTATCCATAATTGAACTGCTAATTGCTGTAGAAAACAATATTCGCAGACCGACTTTCGAATAATTTGGGGACTTGTTGTTGTCCTTGGTGTGAATTCAGCCAATCGCAATATTTTATTGCCGTCATAATACCAACAGTGGTTCTGTTGAAATTCCATTAATATTCTGATAATACGATGCATTATGGGATGCAAATTTTGTTAGTGGTGTCGATGGAATGTGGTAAATAATTGCGTGACTGTAAATTGGGATTTGTTTAATGATAGCACATTCGTTTCGGTTCTGCCGATATTTTTCAATGAATTGATTGGTAAATTTTAACTGACTGAAATGATGCGATAATGAAAATTGAAGATTGACTGATATCGAGTATCAGTTTGAGTAGGTATCTTTATCCTGAAGATGCTAACCTTGTTAGCGAAGCGCGCCTCGAGTACAAATTATAACAATTGTAATGTGTATGGTAACTGATGTCCAACCACGGGCCTGTTTCATAAAATTACAAGTCTTGTAGCTACAATAGAAAGACAATGCAGGTACAGGTAGAAGGCGAGTAAAAAACAATCATTTATAATCGTCCTTCTTTGTGTTTCTCTTGTAGCTACAAGACTTGTACGTTCTTGAAACAGACCCCAAAAGTTTGAACTTTTACACCAAAGGTTCCAATATCATTATTTATATAGACTGTGCTGAAAATTTTTGAGTGCAACATATATATGAACTGGTCAATCTTTGAATGAACTCGAAAAACAGTATAAAAGTAAAACTGGAACAATTATTTCCTGGACCAAATATCAACATGAATATGCGGGTGAGAGGCCATAGCCAATAAACCACTATCAAAGAAAGTGAATTTCCACTGCGCTAATATTTACTGTGTTACTATGATTACGAAGGAGAATTAAATACGTATAATTCAATTCATTGGATGAAAAACAATGTAGTTCATTCATTCGTTGACGACAAGGTTTATCAGTCGTAGACTTTCTTGAGAAATGATACGGTACACATTTGAACATTGTTGCAGCTTTCTCGTTGTCCTAATCAGGACATCAATCAATTTACAATGCAAGACGAGGGGATAGGTTCAGCTGAAGACCAGATATTGAAATTACCTTTCTTGGATTTTGAGTACAAAAAAACTCCTGCAGTAAATTTCACTTGAAAGTCATTTTGAACGCATTCAAAGTATTAAAATCCTATACTCATAAAGTTGTACATTATATCTATGAAATAATTATATTGTAGAAGACCCTTCATATAGTCCCTTTACATTAATGACCCTGAAAGGAATTCAAGGAATTTGTTAGTTATAAAAATGAAAACAAATTCGGATCACATGTGTTTAATGTCAAGGGATAAGAAATTACTAAAATTCAATGTTTTTAAAATTCCAAGGTAAATTTAAATTTGAAACCAAATTTTAAAAAATACTAACATAGTTAATAAATCGAAGGTTTTTGTATAAAGTGTATATTGAAAATTTTGATTCTATTGCAAAGCGCTTTCGACTTTCGTCATCATCAGTGCTAGCCTGGAAGTAAATACTCTGATTGAAAATAGAACTATATGAAATTTTAAATTTTGAGGTTATGAAAATTATGAAACTGGGTAGAGTACTTACTCGTCAGGGTACAGGAAGCATCTTTGACATAAGAGCTGTATACATAGTAAAATTTGATTTATATAAAATTAGTTAAACCAGCGTAAAGCATGCTGGGAAGTTCAGGCCATGTGACTGTGTCAATGTCAAATGTGATATGAGTGAAGGACGACTTGTGACAGGTGCGTCAAGTCAAGTGTCATTTTTTAAAAAACAGTGTGAAAGTAATGGTACCAACTTGAGGAGAGGTCCATCAAGAATAAAATTAGTTGAGAAAACGTCAATCTGAAATTTCAATTTGGATGATAACATGAGTTGAAAATTAATTTTAAATAAATTATAAAAGTTTAAAAGTTCCTAATCCTTTGGTGAAGAGGGAGGAAATCTCTGTTCAAATTCACTTGTGTGTTCAAGCAGTGAGGGTTGTTAGAAAGTTCCTTGGAAATCTCCAGTTCCTCGAGCAAGTCAAGTCTAAGGAAATTTTTATTAGTAATTTTATGTAGAATTTTAGAATTTTTGTTAGGGCTAAAATTATGATTATAAATTTTAAAGTGGTTGCCAAATATGGATTTGTCAGGTCTTTTTAGGTGTTCGTTGATACGGGTAATTAGGGGTCTACAGGTTCTCCCGTTGTAGACCCCTAATTACCCGTATCAACGAACACCTTAAAGACCTGACAAATCCATATTTGGCAACCACTTTAAAATTTATAATCATAATTTTAGCCCTAACAAAAATTCTAAAATTCTACATAAAATTACTAATAAAAATTTCCTTAGACTTGACTTGTTCGAGGAACTGGAGATTTCCAAGGAACTTTCTAACAACCCTCACTGCTTGAACACACAAGTGAATTTGAACAGAGATTTCCTCCCTCTTCACCAAAGGATTAGGAACTTTTAAACTTTCATAATTTATTTAAAATTAATTTTCAACTCATGTTATCATCCAAATTGAAATTTCAGATTGACGTTTTCCCAACTAATTTGATTCTTGATGGACCTCTCCTCAAGTTGGTACCATTACTTTTCACACTGTTTTTTAAAAAATGACACTTGACTTGACGCACCTGTCACAAGTCATCCTTCACTCATATCACATTTGACATTGACACAGTCACATGGCCTGAACTTCCCAGCACGCTTTTCGCTGGTTTAACTAATTTTATATAAATCAAATTTTACTATGTATACAGCTCTTATGTCAAAGATGCTTCCTGTACCCTGACGAGTAAGTACTCTACCCAGTTTCATAATTTTCATAACCTCAAAATTTAAAATTTCATATAGTTCTATTTTCAATCAGAGTATTTACTTCCAGGCTAGCACTGATGATGACGAAAGTCGAAAGCGCTTTGCAATAGAATCAAAATTTTCAATATACACTTTATACAAAAACCTTCGATTTATTCACCAAAAAGTGTATTCAGCTTCCCAACTTCATTCACTAACATAGTTGCACATTTAACCTAAGTCACTGATTTTGAATTTTTTTTTTATTTCATCACTTCACTATTCATATTTCACTTCACTTTTCATATTTCACTTCACTTTTCATATTTCACATGAACGTATTACGTATGAAGAGTATACGGAAAAAACGATAAATGTCTGAAAAACATAAATATTTGGGAAAGCGTTTTTATTGAAATTCGGCTTCCTATTACGTATGAAGAGCACACGGGAAAAACGATAAATGTCTAAATTCCATAAATATTCGGGAAAGCGTTTTCATCAAATATCGGCTTAGTCGGTTATGTATTTTTAGCAAGTGAAAGAAACAGTCCCTTCTTATATGCTATATCATTATTGTGAAAACGTGTTTTAGCTATCAGACCGCCTATCAGAAGATATCCTTTGGAATGCAATATAATAATAATAATAATAATAATAATAGCATTTATTGCCCAACAGTAAACCATTTATAGAGCAATTTGTTAAACACAATGTTTTAGTACACATCAGAAATATATATGCAATGAAATCAACTAATTATAATTACAAATTAATTTTCAATTGATTCCTTAATTCTACGATACTGCATGTAAAAATGTCACAATGTTCACTTATTTTATTAAAATTCGTGCACATTGAAGTAATGGGTGCTTTCAATAACATATTAGTACGAGGCCTTTTGCACCAAAAGAAATCACCTTGTCTGGATTCTAAACGTGGCACCAGGATATTGATAGAGGACAGTACATCAGGACAGTTAATTTTACCAGTGAGGAGTTTATGTAAGAATAATATGGCAGCCTGTTGTCTGCGTTTCTCTAGTGATATGAATCCAAATCTGTCTAACAGTTCAATATAATTCGAACCTCTAGGTGGGTATGTTCCATCTATTTTATAACACAAAAATTTCAAGAATTTTTTCTGAACTTTTTCAATGGACTGAATATAGTGATTGTAAATAGGACTCCATATTAAAGAGGCATACTCTAATTTTGACCTCACAAAATAGTGAAACATCGATATCAAAGCATGGATGTTAACGAAGTTTCTACAATTTCTGATAATAAAACCATATGCGCGATACGCTGAGGAAACAGATTCAGTTATATGTTTGTTGAATGTTACTTGTATATCGAAATAAACACCCAAGTCACGTATTGCATTATTTCGTTCTAAGTTGAAGTTGTTGATGGAATATTGATATTGAATCGTTACATTTTTCCTGCTGAATGTCATTATCTTACATTTTGATATGTTAAGAGGTAAGCAATTTTGTTCACACCATTTATGCAAAAAGTTCAGCTGGTATTGTAATTCAATACAATCGTTAATGGAATTCACACCACTGTAAAGTTTTAAGTCGTCTGCAAACATCAGTCTGTTGCACCTCAGTGATTCGCATAAGTCATTAATGAAAATGAGAAATAACAATGGACCTAAGTTTGACCCTTGAGGAACTCCACTGGTGGCTAAGTACATATCAGATTTGTATCTATTGTAATACACAAACTGTTTGCGTTGTTTCAAGTATGACTCTAAAAGTGTTACATAATTTAAGTTGAAACCTAATTTCAGAAGTTTATGAATGAGCAGTTCGTGATTTATCTTGTCAAATGCTTTCGAGAAATCCGTATAAACCACATCAACCTGCCCCCTATCATCAAGATGCTCGCAAATATATTGGCAAAACACTGTCAAGTTTGTAACAGTAGATCTGGCATTCATAAATCCATGTTGATTTGACGAGATAATATTAGAGGTTGCTTCATAAATACGGTTATACAAGATTATCTCGAATAGTTTTGCCATATTGTTCAAAACTGCGACTGGTCTATAGTTTTTAATATCATTTTTTGCCTCGGACTCATGAATAGGGCACACTTTGGCTATTTTCCAGTCATTAGGAAATACTGAAGTTCTCAGAATAAGGTTGAATAGGGTTTTCATTGGATGAAGTAAGACTCTCACACAATCTTTCATAAGAAAGGAAGGTATATTGTCATGTCCTGATGTGAATTTATTTTTCAGCTTTTTTCCTGCCTTCAGAATTTCCTCATCACTGATAGGTTCTATCGATATATCAACAAAAGTGTTATTATCATAAGAAGATTCTAAATTTTATGGAATTATATTAGTGCTCGTTGAATATACGCTTTGAAAAAACTCCATGAATCCATTAACGATAGAACGAGGTGTATTGTATGTTTCATTTCCGTAATACATTGTACCTGGTATTCTCGACGTTTTATTTTTTTGGTGAATGAATTGCCAAAAAAACTTTGGTTCGACTTTCAATTGTTCTTGTACTTTCGTCAAATAAATATTATAAGCTAGTTTAGTTTTGTTTTTCACGATTGATCTCAGACGTTTGAATTCATTCCAAAAAAATTGATTTCGAGTATGTTTGAACTTCTTATGCAATTTGGCCTTTTCTTTGATGAGTCCTATTATTTCACTATTATACCATACAGGATATTTATGCTTAAAATTTTTAAAAGTTGGAACATGCGCATCTAGTAATCCATAGAATTTATTATAAAACCTATCGACAGCTAAGTTAATATCTTCAATATTATCGAGAAATGTCCAATCTGTGTGAAGGATATCATTATATAGTGACAAGTAATCGGCTCTTTTATAATTATAAGCTTTTTGATGATTGTTAAAATCGAAATTATTCTTCTTAGTGCAGAGTTCGTCAACTACAATCGACAAAGATGGATGGTAGAGGTCTTCGTTTACAAAAGAGAAATTCTCATGCGATACATGACAACTTAAGTTGCTCATGACTAAATCTAACAATTTATTATAATAGTTTGTTACTCCATTGTATTGGTTGAAACCCGTAAATGAGAGAAAATTTTTAACAATGCAAGTTTTTCTATCCTCTGAGCTGTTCTCAATGAATTGCGTACAATTAAAATCACCCACGACGACAACCTTGTTCAAAATTGCAATCTCCCAGTTTTCAAAAGCTTCAAAGAAGCCATCGTATTCATTTACAGGAGTAAAAGGTGGAATATAAATTACCATTACATAAAAATGTGTCGTTTGATAGTAACATTTGCAAGCAATATAAAACTTTTCATCGTTTTTCCCGATTATGTGTATGTGTATTTTCAAATTCACGTTATCTATGTGACTTATCGATATTCTCGTTCATTTGGGTAACCAAAGATGCAGCTTTCTAAGAGGAAAAATGTTATGTATGCACATAAATTTGGTGAAAAATTGACTTCCGATATAGTCGGTGGACATACTTGAAGACTGGCGTTAAATCAAATCATCTTTCGAACAATCTGTTCAGGCCAGTCTCAAATTACCTACACAGTAGGTTTCGTCTGGCACCTGTCAGAAAACAACTACCCCCCGGCTAATATCACGAAGGGCATTGAATTATATGCGACCGGTGCCAGTGCAGGTTTCTTCACAGAAGAAAATCCTGCATTTGCTTTCGTCGATACCTCGTCCATGGGTAGATGGCGCAATAACTTCGTTGTTCGCATCAGCTTTGGTCGGGGCTTGATACTATGAAGGATTTTGATTTTCAATTATGGGAAGTCATCGACTTTATGTTGATGATGGCACTGCCTTGTACTGACGAGTGCCCAAATAGCCCGAAACCGGTCTCCAAGGTGTCCGTCCCTATAATTGAAAATCAATTCCTTCATTTGTATTGACGAAAGCAAATGCAGGATTTTCTCCTGTGAAGAAACCTGCACTGGCACCGGTCAGATATAATTCAATGCCCTTCGTGGTATTAGCCAGGGGAGTAGTTGTTTTCTGACAGGTGCCAGCCGAAGCCTACTGTGTAGGTAATTTGAGACTGGCCTGAACGAATTGTTTGAAAGATGATTAAATTGACTTCCATCATTTTTCCGTTTGCTTTTCATATAAGTATATTTTCTGTTTCCTCAGCATGAATCTACTTCATGTTTCTTGGGAAGTTAATGACTGTCGATGTATTAGGTGACGCAGACGAGGATTTTGGTGAAAATTCCGAAATGTCGATATATGCAATGAGATGACATGTGCTATTTTCACGAAAACACAATATTTTCAAATATTTTCTTATATTCTATGAGAACTGCACATCAAATTTTTTTGTTAGAAAATATTTGAGAGTACGGAGGAGTAAAACGAGTGGTTAATTTGAAGTGCACATTTCACAAGTGAGAAATTGTCCGATTCCACTTCTACGTAATATATAAGAACGCCAGAGTATAAGGTACAGAATACAATATTCGAGATATTTAAAATTGAGTTAATATTTTAGGCACACGGTAATTGTTGATCATATCCAGCGTGAAAATTGATAAGGCTATCATACAGAACCAATACAATAATATTTTTTATTTAGTTTCAACATATTCCGAAATGATTTCAAAAAGTTGAAAAAGTTTGACTTATAAACAAATGACAATATGAAGCGATTTTTGCAGCAGAAATTTGAACTCAGAAAGATCAAGAAAATACGATTAATTTAATTGATTACCAACGCTTACATATGGTGAGTGTTTGAGTATTTATTATGTAACAATAAACTGAACACCGTACGGTAAGGTTTTCCAAATACTTCCTCTGGTGTTTTTCTGTGAGTATATTCCTACCGGAACATTCAGTGTATGAATTCAATGAATATCGGAAGATGATCGTCCGGAGCTACTAATCAAAGGGTGGGAATGGATTTTCACTTCTACGATTGTTTTGAAGTTGCAAGAGAGAGATGAATGATTTTGAGAAAATCGATAAAATAACATTCATTGAGGAACTCGAAAATGGAAAATCCAGGCAGACTATACACCCGTTAATCCCGACGAGACGAATCATGAGTAAACAGATAACTGGTGCGGGCAACGAAAGTAAATAAGAAAAGACGCTAACGATGGTTGAATATTATATTCCTCTAAAGGCAAATTTTCGAGAAAATCAGTTACAGTCGTCCTTGATATTTGGAGATATCTTTCTGCATTCGGTGTGTCTTCATGAATAAAAAAGCTAATTTTTTTGTTCTTCAAATTACAGAAAACATGCAGGGCATATTTTTCTTGAAAACCCATTTCTTTTGTAACATGAGGATTATGATCAGCCCAAAAATATTTATTCTTTCTATTGAAAATACCATTCCTCGTAAATTTTGATTCGTCGCTCCAAATTATTTTTGACAAAAATTCCCGATCTTCCCGTGTATGAATCAAAACGGATTCTCAAAAATGCATTCTACGTTCGAGGTCTTCTGTTTTCAGATTTTAGAGCTTGAACTTTGGTGAATTTATACGGATGCATTCCGTGATATTCCAAAATTCGTTGTAGTGAAGCATGTGATATACCTAAATCTTTTTCTGCACTGCGAATGGAAGCTTCTGAAATGCATAAAAATATGCCAAAACGTTAACAGTATTGTCCTCATTTGAAGTAACAGGTTTTGGTAATATTGAAGGCACTTTTAACATTGAGCCATAGTTGAGGAAATTTTTTTGTAATATTACAAACTTCCTCTCGTTCTTTGGTGTTAAATCAAGCTAGATTTGGTTGAATTTTTCAAAAGTTCTGACAATGATTTGATCACTTTGTTCATTTGTAATAAATAATTTCATAAGAACTTCGTTTGAATAATCGATATTTGCATTCATTTTCTATAAAAGTAACCGAACTCTTATGAGCTTGATAATTCCACTGCTACCAAAATCCAAATTCTAAAAAAGATAATGTTTCTAGAAGAAGCGACTTTATTAAGAAACTTGACGATTTAGGTATAGGGACATGATACATCATCTTGAAGAATTTTTCACCATCTTTAAATTAATCGAGTAATATACAGGGGGTTTCATTTGAAAAAATGAAGCTTTGACCACTTTTATGCACAATGGAAATAATAGTAATTTTGGCACGCCCTGTATGATATGGAGTCAATTTCTTGGTGTTATTTGCATATTTCGAGTTTGTTCAAATTATCATCAAAATATCAACTTTTTATGAATTGAGAGTACCTACTGATGTACATTAGTCCAATTAAGACTGTTTTGGACCATATTTAGCACAATTTTTTTTTATCTCGAAAACAGATAGAGAGGTATAGGACATTATCAACAAAAAAGTATTAAAATACTAGAGCGATTCCAAAAATTCATTAATATATGGGGTGTTCCATTTAAAAAAACAAAGTTGCTAGGACTTTTTGATGGAACTGGCAACGCTGCAATGCTGAAAATGAATGAAAATAATTTAGATCGATAGGACAGGTAAGGAAATGTACGAGGTGAGATTTTTAGAAAAATCATGGGTAGCGTTTTCCAGAAACGTCTAACCTACCATCGACTGTGAGTCACGCCGTATGAAAATATATATATATATATATATATATATATATATATATATATATATATATATATATTCGAAATATTTAAAATTGAGCTGATTTTTTGGCACACGGTAATTGTTGATGACCTCCATCGTGAAAATTGATTAAGACTATCATACAGAACCGATACAATAAGATTTTTAATTTAGTTTTAACATATTCCGTAGAGATTTCAAAGAAATGGAAAAGTTTGACTAATACACAAATGAAACTATGAGGCGATTTTTGCAGCAGACATTTGAACTCAAAAAGATCAAGAAAATACGTTTCATTCAGGTTCATATGACGTCTCACCCATCTGAACCACATCAAATCAAAGCCTCGCAGCAGGGAAGCATACTTCGAACATTGCCTTTTAATATGTCTGCCGCAGATGCAGACGAAACGTCAGGCCCAAAAACCTGCTGACCACGGCTGAGAAGCCCGGAAACTTCTAATAATTCATCAGTTGCTGGCCGTGAAAGTCTACAATCTTTGACCATACGGTAAGGTTTTCCAAATACTTTTTCTGGTATTTTTCTATATATTCCTACCGGAACATTCAGTGCAAGAATTCAATGAATATCGGAAGGTCATCGTCCGGAGCTACGAATTAAAGGGGTGGGGATGGATTTCCACTTCTACGATTGTTTTAAAGTTGCAAGAGAGAGATGAATGATTTTGAGAAAATCGATAAAATAACATTTATCGAGGAACTTGAAAATGGAAAACCCAGACAGACTATATACACCAGTTAATCCCGACGAGACGAATCATGAGTAAACTGATAACTGGTGCGGGCCACGTGACGAAAGCGTAAATAAAAATAGACGCTAATGATGGTTGAATAATATCAGAACAGAACCACCCGAGCTCGCGTTCGACGCGTGACTGATAACAAAATAAATGTGAGATACAAGACATCTCGAATAAAATCCACAACAACTCGTTTATAATAGCTTTCGCGATGACCCTTGATTAGTTAATGGCAGGGATATTATTGAACGATTCGGAGTTGGTTATCGTTACGAATTAATGTATGAACATGCTTTTCAATATTGGAAATACCCCATGGAAAAGACACGAAAAAAGGAAAAGGAAAATGCGTTCTGTTCAGCATGTTACAAAAATTTTGTTTTGTTGTTCTAAAATTGTTGTTCTAAAATTGTTCGTTCCGTTAACCAGCTGACGAACGTCAACCCTCAAAAGTCGAAACTTGTGCGAGCAATGGATCAACGAGGCCTTACCTTTTAACGTGCGATTACCCAGCACGGTGGCCCGAATAGATCAACATTTTCTTTAGATTATGAAATTCAGCAGTTCTAACGTTTTTTCTTTTATAATTATTTCGTTCGGAGATATTCTGGATCAGAGTTCCCAATGAAAGTACTCAAAGAATTTTGAAATTTCTCCATTTTAATCGTTTCTGGTATTAGTGGTGTAGGTACCCACCCAATCACAGGCTTACTATATCACAATGTTCAATGCCTGGTAAACAAGATTGACGCTCTTTGGGGAATCTGTATACAGTGGCGGCCTTACCCATTGCGAGGCTCCGGGCGGCAGGCCCTTTGCGAGGCTCCGGGCTGCAGGCCCTATGCGATGCTCCGGGCGGCAGGCCATTTGCGAGGCCCTTTGCTCTTCGTGAAACGTATGTAATGCGAAAGTAGGTCTGGTTATTTGGCTTAGGTATTTGTCATGTTTGACGAGAAATGCTAAAGTTATACAAATGAATAAAATTTGAGTTTTAAAATATTTATATATTAGACATAGAAAGATTGACCAAATTAACAAATACAGAGATGATACATTTTAAAATTGATGTTTGCGGCTTTTCCTAAGACTAAAATCTTTGATTAATGCACAATAATCCAACGAATGAGCTACGTCATTTTCGATTGAAAGAATAGCAAGGGCTGAAAGCCGATCTTGTATCATCGAATTCCTCAAATGTGTTTTAATAATTTCAAGCCTCGAAAACCTTTCAGCAGATGCAACTGTCACAGGTTTGGTGGCAATAATTCTCAGGACTATTTCGATAGTGGGGTAAACTTCAGTTGATTTGTTATCTATTATGTATTTCAGCACCGAGATAATATCGCCGTTTCCTTCATACACACGCATGAACATACTCGGTTCTTCGTACAATTCATGTCCATCAAATTAACATGATTCTCTTACTGTCATAGATATTTGCAAGTCGCCGCATTGCTTCAAAAGTTCACTATCACTAATTTCCTTTAATCTTTTTATATTATACATGAAACCAAATATTCTCTCATGTCGTTAAAGTGCCTCAAACCTAGGATGGCAGCTTGCGCGCACATTGTCGACAATGATATAAAAATAGTTTATTTTGAAAATCTCTTCCGCATTCAATTCATGACCTTCATCTTCTTCATAATCAAAATGACTTTTTTTACGTCGTCTTCTGACTTCTTTGAACTACCTGTCAATGTCATTTTCCTCGTCTATTTCTCTCGCTGTTACAAGGGATCCCTGGAAACCATTTTTTCGATAATTATCGAGCCAATTTGTGAATGCGTCTAGGTGTTGTATAGCCACATCTAAGTGCATGTTTTCACTTTGCCACATTTTGCTTATAACATTTATCTTTGTAAGAATGTCATACCATATGACAAGTGAAACTACAAATTCGTAGGTAGTTATTTCCTTATCTATAGAATGGCATTCACTTGAATGAAATAGCGGACTTCTCATGTAGCGTCTGGTCACAGGGTACCTAAATCATACAGAGTCCAAGCTTTCCTAGCTTAGCTAGGCCTAAGCGCGGCGACAGCGCCGAGGCGCGGAATATTTAAAATTTGAATGCGATACAAGCGATACAGGAAGACTGAAGACTTCGAAGCTCTCTTACTACTTACTATATTGGCTGAATTTTTATTGAATCGAACCTCCTAGCTCGTAACGATTATTAAGGATCAGAATCAAAAAATTTAAAATTAAAAAAATCTATATTATTAAAAATTTGCTTGGGTGGGTTGTTGCGCGAGGCCCCTGCAAGAGCGAGGCCCCGGGCGATTGCCCTATTCGCCACCCCCTAAGGCCGCCGCTGTCTGTATATTCCTGAAAAATAGCTTTAACTGTAAAATTCTCAACCTGAACTCTTTCACTATAGAAATGCATGCTGAATTTTGTGGTATTGTCTTGAATCCTCACAATATCGCTATTATAGGTCTACAGGTCCTGCAGCAGTGGCACCTTTGAAACTCTCATCAAATAATTTCGTGATATGATGGACTTTATATCTGACAAATACAAAAACATTGTCGTGACTGGAGACTTTGATATCGACTTGAATAAGGACAATACACAATCTCCAAGTCGAATAGACAATATCTTGACTAATTTGACTTTTGATGTGATTGACTCGGAAATTATTGACTTGTTTGTTTGTCAGATCATTTAGGGCAATTCATAAATATTGCCCGCAATCATGATTCAGAGAAAGAAAGGATTGACTGAAATGAGGCATAATTTTGCTGAAGTGAAATTTGATATTTGATCTATCAACTATCTGACTGAGCTTTTGAGTGGTCTGGTGTCTACATTCCTGCCCGAACGAATTCAGCGAGAGGTCACCAATTCACCTGCTTTTCTGAAACTGTTTTTTATCCATATTTGCGATTTGTATTTCAAAATGTCTGTAGTTTTAGTGTTGCGTGCCTTAATATTGTTATATTTCATAGTTGTGCTATGTACAATTCCCATTTATGACTTGCTTCATATGTGTTTTTACATTTCGTAGTCAGTAAATATTTATCTATCTATATCTACATATCATTATTATTAGAATATTTGTTTCTATTCATTGAATACCAAAATAAAATTATAGGTATTTATACAAATTCCTAGCAAATGTCGTTAAATATGTTTAAAAAGGGAATTGGACCCAAAACCTTGTCACTCCCTAAAGTATTTCATTTCTTGCTGTTTCGGATGTTCTCACTGATTACAACACGTCAGTTTTTTCCAAGACGATTTCCTGGGTGAGAACTTATCGGACGAATCGATCATAAATATGATACATTTCATCCAGAACAATTGTATTTGTTGCAGAAGTGTTCGGGACAATAACGTCGGACGAACCTCATTAAATAAAATTATACGACAAATAATTTGAATCCAACCCGAAGGTCTCCAATGAAAAACAATTGTTTATATGTGTTGACACTCATTCCAGACTGAATATATTATGGTGACTGTCAGCCTGATATTTGCTATCGACCGAACGAAATCTCTGTTATCTTTAAACTACCTCGGAGATTAGCTTGATATTGACTTTTAGGAAAGGTCAGGATACAATAGCCGCAATGTTCATAAAAATAACCAATAACGTTGATATCCAGTCGAAATATTGATTAACTGCATGATTATTCATGGTCAAGGCCAGGATTGATGTTGAAATATTCAGTGTTGAAACATAAATTACGGCGGAACATCACTTATCCATTTAAAATTTTGTCAGTGTCCACTTCGTCTCATTTTTTCCCAAACAAATGCATCATAATTTACATTTATTGATTGCTTATGCCACTTTTGCAACAACTTTTTCAGAAATCCACAGAAAAATGCGAAATTCGATCGCACGAGGATACCCACGCATATTCTTTGAAGAAGAAATATTAATATCGATGGTACAGTCGTTAGAAAATGCCATCCCCTTTAATTTTTGATCGGGATGAGATGCAAAATTCGGACACAGTTCACATGAAAAAGCGTCATTTTCGGTACATACTTTTTGATGAAAAAAATTTGTGTGTGAGGACGCGACAGGGATAGATAATACCTTGGAAATTTTATTTCAATTTTTTTTCCGACACTGTTTTTTTTTCGAAAATCAATTAATTCAGCCGCTGCTTGACTGTTACCAGTTTTATTTTGCATTTCGATCATCAAACAAATGATAAAAATTAGGATTTCGATAGGAAGTCAGTTCATAATGCACTTCAATTCTTATTAAAAGAAATAATAATAAAAAATCCCCTCTTATCTTTTGAAGTGGACATAAGATTGAGGTTGAGATTCATATAGTGAACTATCATTTTTAGTGGTTTTGGACATTAGAAATATTTGTGTGATGTCACCGTTTTTTCCGAATAGAAGAGGAAATGTATTCAGGTTTTGCAGTAGAAGTTTTTCAATTATCTTTCCAACACTGGTTCATTCTGAGAATCGAATTCGTTTTTGGTTATCAACAAATTTAATCATTTTTAAAGAGTCTCAAACACAAAATGAAATTACGACAACCTATGATGACTCAGTTTGTCTATATCTAATAGTTTCCACTTTTAGATCAGCATTGCATATATAATAACTCTTTCCAATGAGGTGTCATAAAGATCCTCTTCTATAATGAGAGGTGACCTTTCATGTTAACCTTGTCCGACGTTCATATCTAGTCCTCTGTAAAAGTAAAGGGGAAATGACTTCTAACGGTCTTTTGTGTTCATCACATGAAGGTTGTTCTAATGGCCCTATTTTGAGATAGAAGAATATAATGAAATTCCAAACAGAATAGTTTTTATTTCAATTTGCTATTTACCGCACACTTCGTAGAAAAAAAATATTCAATTCGAAACGAGTCAAAATTGGATTCAAATAGCGTTAATAAAAAATCAGTCTAACATTAACACTTCTAGCTCTAATGGTTTTGCAGCTATTGATGTGAAAAATTTTTTGTACGGAAAGATTCATGAAGTTTTTTGATATCTCATGAGCTTTATATCGGGCCAATGAAATTATGAAATTGAAATAAACACTCTGTATAACTGCTTCTCTTTAAACGTTCGTCAAGTAACAACGGAGAACTATTATTGAACTTGCCATTATTAATAGAAATCCTTCTATCGAAGAGTGTTTCTCTATTTTAACACCTGAAAGAATAATATAATATCAGTCTTGAACCAGTATCATTGCAACGAAGGGACTGCTTGTTTCAAAAAACTAATTCACTTACTATGACCACTTTTGTGAGACTTACTGCCAAATGTGGTTCTAGACAATTGGTTTTCTGTTTCGTATGGGGAAATATTCCCTCCGTCAGCTCCTGGTGATCTTTTCCACGTGGGAGTTCGGTACAAATTCCTGAAGCTGTCATATCTTATATAAAAGGGAGCAATTAGTACTGTTTTGCCAAGTACCAGGAATATAATGGGTTCTGGGACATTTGCAAAACCATGAAAGATGTTTCTAAACACTATGAAGTAATAGGAAACGTGGGAAACAAAAGTCCTTGGCTTCGATGGTAATGTTTTCAAGAATTTAAGATTATTTTATAACTTTTCTTAATATATATTTCTTATGGGTTTCCAAAATGATCCATTGACTTTGTGTTTTTAATTGGGCAGGGAGTTTTTAAAATATTAATTAAATGAGCTGAAATTAAAGTAGTTTAGAAAATATCAGATGTAGAATTATTCATCAGTTAGCTATTCAAAAGTTTTACTGGAAAAATATTCCATCTATTTAAAAAACCTGCAACGAAATTGCACGATACCCGTTCGACTTCTCGGAATTTTAAGTGGATTTCGATCAATGCCATTTGTTTTTCAACGTCGTGCCAACAGCGTGTCCATAACATGAACATAACATAAAAAAGAAAATATACTATGTAAACTTTTGCTCTCATGACCTATATCCATATTTATATATTACGCCTCACCTATTTTCAGAAATGAGTCGTTCTGAGAACAATAAATGTGATTTGTCTGTATCAATAGGATATTTACTGAATTGAGGTGTAACTCATAATAGAAATAGGCCGGGCTCCAGTGATAGTTTTTAATAGTAGTTCCTTACTGCCTTTGAAAAAAAAATATTGAAACTGAAGGAATCTTTATCTGTAATAGTTATTTAGGTAACGAGTGCGGAAAGTGGTACTTTTTCCCCTGGATCAGCCTTTGATCGAACGACGCGAAGCAGAGTTTGCTAAAGCTGTTAACCGCAGAAAAAGCCTTTCCGCATTTTTTTCCGACGAGTGTGAGAATATCACGCACATGAAATGTTCATAGGAAAAATCGACAAAACGTAGTTTTTATGAATATTCAAATTCATCTTGAAGACGATCGAATTTACGAACTGCACCGTTATTGATGCTGTGACTTCAAATATTGGTTTGGTTGTAATGTGATACGATGTCTTATTGGCAATACAACGGAATTATCTAGAAGACGATCGGAATTCTAGCAATCAAAATATATTTTCAACTTGAAACTGTTTCAATATTTAGCAAAATATTTTTCAACTTAGAATAAAATTCTAATTAGACGTTCAGTTTAATAGTTTGTTATTGATGGTTCAGTATCGATATATTCTTTGTTATTTTCAATTTCCATTTATTGAACTTCAACTTTCCTTTAAATTTTCAATTTTGTTGTTTTTCATTCTTATTTTTAACATTTTATTTCTTGCGCAATGTCCATTATTCACCATTTTCCATAATTTATTTTTTCTTTCCATACATTATTTATTTTCACATTTTCAATTCTTCATATGTACATTTTTTCCCTTTGACTTTTTCCTGCTCGATTTGTTGGCTTCGAAGTTTTTGTAATTTTTTCACATATTATAGAAGATTTTTTTATGTAGCCTTATCTTCTTCATATTTTGACGTATCAAGATTAATTATTTGACAGGTTTCAGTCAATGGATTGTCACAGAAGATGTGACCGTTTTATGATATGCCAATAAGTTTCTTTTGTGACCTGTTAGGGTCCATCCATAAATTACGAAAGATGGTTTTTTCATATTTTCACCAACTCCCTCCCCCTATGTAAGAAACCTTAATATTTTTCATGACTCCCATCCCTCCTTCCCATATCTTACGTAATAATTTTGTAAACGATAAATTAGGAACATTCAACGAGAAATGACTTGAAGTTTATTGAAATCTTTTTTATTAAGTAATGAACACTCAACTGATATGCTTATTTGTTTTGAACTAATTATGCTAAATATTGTGAAAAGCTTTGAATCAAGTATTATTCTTTTAAAACTATCATCTCTCTTTGTCTCTCTTTGATTCCAGCCAGAAACTGTTTCTACAATAGTGTGTTTGAAAAATTTTCTTCCTATTATGAAATAGAGAATTCTGTTTCATTATTTTTTGCGTGACAAGTTTAAGTTTTCAATCCATCCCAGTATTTTGAGTTAGTTTTACAGCGTTTGACGTTCGAATTAACAAAAAAAATTCTTACGCAAGACTGACACCCCTCTCCTCCCTCTTCATAAAAAATTGTAAGAAAACGATGACGACTCCCACCCCCAATGAACTTACGTAATATGGGTACAAAATATGCAAATGTTGTATGTTCTGATATAAGTCGGGGTATTTATTTGTTTGGTGAAGTACTTCACTGTAGTGACGCGGATAGCGGTAATGTTATATTAAATACTGAGGATGATATTCGAGGTTAGCTATTTCTTCTCGAGAGAAATAGACGGCGGGCATGTGACGTCACAAGACAACTGTCAATCAGCCTGCTGGACAAACAAACCGTACTTCCATAAGCAACAATGGTAACTTGATGAGATTATGATCGTAATTATGAAGAAATTACGGGTTTACCTCAATTTTGGGTATACCCTTAGTGTGAATGACATATATAAATGTCTATATATTGCAATCTATATTCATTATTCTTCCTGCTTGCAAGGAAATTGTATGCGAAATGGCTGATAAAAGTGATTATTTCAACACCTTGTCTATGGATATCCAGAAGAGATATTTATAGAAACTGAAGGGAAGTGATGGATGTGATCCTTATTTATTGAAATTTGGGGATTGTAGTAATGCTGTGCAAAAACTTCCCTAAAGTTTCATGACATGTTGTATGACATTATTAACTATTTTGTATATGAGAGAGACAGAAGACTTCAAAGGCTATACAATTTTGGATTCATACAATATGTTTATATCTAAATGGATTAGAAGGATATTGGAGTCAAGCTTGTGAAAAGAATACTGAAAATATACTTTAATAAATAATAATTTTGAAAGAACACATTTAGGGTATGTTATATAAGGCTCTACAAAATTATAAACCACAAACATCTTTTCATATGACAATCCTGTATAAAAAAGGCATTTAGTTGAGTTATGCTTTAAACTTTCCAATGTGAATGATTGAGTCTGCAAAGTTTCCCGGAGATGATGGATTTCATGATAACAATTCTGCAACTCGAAATCAATATCGGGACATAGGTGTTCACCAGAGTTTTGTGCATGTTCCACTTCTTCAACTGGTTAAATTATATCATTCAGAGTTTGATTTTGCTCATCAATAATATTCAAGTCTTGAACAGCTGGATCATTCACACAAAGAATCATCATCAATTTTATTCATATCAACTGGAATATTTGCGATCTCATTTTTATCACGCTGCTCCCTACGATACAATCTCTGAATACTTTGAACTGCATTGATATTTGTTTTGTAGCCAAGAGTAATTGATTCTGTACCCAGTCCATATTGTCAACATCTTTGAGTGCACTTGGCTTGCCTGAAATGAAAAAATAAAAATAAAATTAAGTTGCCTATGTTTCCTAGATTCTTTGAAAATATCTCCTACAAAATGTTTTGAACACACCGTTGCCCATTTCAACTTATAAGTTAAATCTGCTCTTCTAGTTGCCTGAATCCACAATTCACATCTCTTTTCAGCAAGAGGATTAATCTTTTTTTCTATTGTCGAAAATAGAAGGGAATCGATGGAATGAAACATTATGCCTGCCGCTATTACTTCTACATTTCACAATCGCACAAAATTGAGGCTTTATTGAGAAAAAAGATTTTAAAATATGACATAAACACACACTTAACATAGGTGAATCAGGTTTGTTTGTCCAGCAGGCTGTATTGACAACTGTCATTTACTGTCGTCTGTCAGATATGCCCGCGGTGGATTGCAATTTTTGGCATTGAAAATAGATGAACTACTCCATGAAGCTCTTCACAAATGCCCTCATTTCCATTATTGGTAATATTATATTACGTAACGAGGAAGTAGCCAATTACGTAACTGGGTGGTGTAGCACAAATTTTTTCGTCAGCACTCATTTTCAATGATCGACAAGAGACTAAATGACAGCAAGTAGGTGAAACAATTGCTTGCTTCATGGATATAACTAGACACAGTACATATCCACAAACTGTTGAACAAGAAATTTTTCAAAAATATGATTCTCAATTAAATTTGACGAAGAATGCGAAACGAAAATTCAGTGAATTTGGTTTTTGGACAATTTAATGTAGTCATGAGATCAAATTCATCAAGTTGAGTGTCTAACATTTCCCATCAATTTTGAGAAAAAAAAATTCGGAAGCGTCCGCAATTAATTTAGAATACATGTATATTCTGACTGGGCCATTATTTAACAGGTGCCAAAAAGGTAATGAACAGTTTGAAATAGTGGAAGTAGAAAAATGTCATTTTCATAGGAGAATGTGATAAAGTGCACTTTTTTCCATGATTTCCCGTGCGGAAAGTAGCACTTCTTGGACGTGCTGTGACGTACTATTCGCTAGTATGGTAAAGTGCTTCACCCTGAAATTTCAAAATACCCATTGTCATTTAAGAAGATATGGATATCTCAGGTCACTGAAACTCAGTGGAATTGCACTAAACGGATAATATCCACCTTTTCAAACATTCAGGTTAATCGTTTTCATTTGTTCGAATCTATTGATATTCTGTATTAAAATTAGTTATCCAAACTTTCTTTGGCTGAAACCTGAAACTCCAGCTTGGAGCTCTATTGAACACAATGAGAAAAGCATTAATTGTGTGAATGAAATGAAACAGGAAAAAGTTAAAAAATCAGAAAAATTAAGTAGAAATGAAATTATCAAAATTAAAATTCAATTCTAATATATTCATTGGATTTTCCAAGTTAGGGTTTCCAAAATTCATGAAAAATATATTGTGGCCATTCATTTAATGAAAATTTTATGTGAAACATATTTTCACAGTCGTAGGAAAAATGTTGTACCTAACATATGCGGAAAATATTTTTTCGGATATGAATCTAGTGAATAATCCCCCATTATACTATCAAAAAATAGAGAATTATTCAGTGCACTGAAAGTGTACCTATATTTAATGTCGGGGGCACCTATTTCGAATGAATATTCTGAATGAACTTCTCGACATCGGCGGTAATCTCGGTGGTACAAGAACAGCTAGTACCACCGTAAAACCTTTTAATTGTAAAAATAAACATTCTTCTGCATTCTCATTTACATTTAAATAGATCACATGCCTACATAGCCGGTGATCCAGCGTGAAAAAATGTCCATCAGTTGGTTTTTAGTATTTAAATAATATGTTATTAAACTCACAAGTACACGGGTGGTCCCTTTTACAGTAGCCACAGGCTAGGCGAAACATGAGCATGCAGAAAATGTTCACATCATCATCTGTCAGTTTTCTAACCCAGAAATTGTTCAGATTTGCATAATCATGCATGTACTTTTATTACACCTGTAACCGTTGTTCTGAATGTTTGACAAGTGAGCATGACTCAGTGAAAACAATGTAGTTTCGATGCAATGCCGAAAAAATAGCCTAAAAAAATTATTAAAAAAATTACCGGAATTCTCCCAGCTACCCCTCGAAAAATTTGGAATTGACTACGCGCCCTACAAAAAATGTTAAGGGTTCAAATAACCCAGTCAATCTAGCACTGTATTCTCAGTATTTAACGGTACATTCTCATGAATATTTTTTGAGCCTACTTTTGAGATTCTGATGACAACCATGAATATCCATGATGTCAACAAAGCTCATGTTGTATCACTGTTGGTCCTGTTATAACTTATAAATAATATCACCCAAAAATTTGGAGGACACATTCATGGAACCAAATTAAAGGAAATATTTTTTTTGGTGACAATCTTGAAACATTCCTCTTCCTTTACTGAAATCTACATATTAGAAACTATAAGTGAATGGTGGTATCAACTTTTCAATACGGTAAGGCCCTTTAAATATTAGAAGGATTGTTTTGGTATTTGATTTGATTGCAGGAGAGATCGGGTTTGCTTCAATTTCCTTCATGAACTTACAATCACTGAACACTCTTTCTAAATGCAACATATATTCTTCAAAAGTTTCAGCAATATAAATGTCGTCTACATACTCACACCAGCAGAAAATCATCGAATTCATCACCTAATATCTTATCTGAACATCGAACAAAATAACTCACACTGGTGTTCAGATCAGAAGGCAAAGTGGCGTAACAATAGGTGTGCTGTTAAAAGAGAATCTTCTATACTTCTGTGAATTTTCACTGAGAGTATTTGCCTGTTTCTGCAACTGAAATCACAGAACGACGAGAGAAGAGTACTAACGATGCCATGTTCTCTCTATTGGAAAGGGTTTACTATGAAATCAATACCAAAAAAGCAACTGCCGCAGTTTTGTGCGACTCATCTAAGGCGTTTGACTGCGTCGATCACGATATTCTCTTGGGCAAACTTCAGCATTATGGCATCAGACAACAATCACTTCAATGGTTCAAATCCTACTTATCCAATCGCAGTCAACTAGTGAAGACTATCAAATTCTCGTCAGAGTTATTTTTGCGATCTGATGTCCCCCAAGGATCGGTTCTGTGTCCGACTCTTTTTTTACTTTATGTCAATGACTTGGCACGTGTGGATATATCAGGGAGTTTGACGTTATTTGCGGACGATACTACTATTTTATGGCATAGCACAATAAAACACTGGTGTGATTCAAACAAATTATCTTTCAATAGAAGCAAAACCAGTATTCCCACTTTTCGCGGTTCTGTACCTGAAATTGGTCTTGGAAATGGTGTAATTGATAGTAAAAACCAAACCACCTTTCTTGGGCTCACCGTTGATAACAAATTAACTTTTAAAGACCATGTCATAGAACTGAGTAAAAAATAGCTTCGGGATGTTACGCACTGCGAGTAATTACCAATGAGCTAGGCCAATCAATCTCCAGAACTGCGTATTTCGCTCTTATTGAGTCGCACGTAAGGTATGGAATAGCTTTTGGGGTGTGTGCTCAAGAGAGCTCTTGGAAACCGTTTTTGTTTTAGAGAAGGGAGCTGTGCGGTATATCTGTAAAGCAGGGTACAGGGATAGCTGCAAACCTCTTTTCAAATCCCAAGGTATTCTCACTGTTATATCCCTGTTCATACTAGAATCTGTTTGCTTGATAAAGACACATAAGACTCCTTCATTGAACATTGTTCATGACACACGTTGTCCTACCAATAATATAGAGCTTCCAATACCTCATACTTCCACTGTGAGGGACTCAATCATCTTCAACGGTATCAAAATGTTTAATCACCTACCAGTCGATTTGAAAAACATTGAAGATCTCAAGAGATTCAGGAGACTAGTAAAAAATGTACTTGCTGACAAGCCCTTTTACTCTCTGCGAGAATATTTCAATGGCAATTTGTCTAACTAAGACATTAAGATTTATTTATAAAATGAAATAGTATTTATTTATACTTTTCTATGCAATTGTATTTGAACGTGTTGCACTTGTTTCTACAATGTTCTTTTTATGAAATTGAACTTACCTCCGTATACTGCAGGTATATATGTGTGTGTATGTTTATGTGTATGTATATATAATACTCCTAGATGTATTTGATGCTTTGTCTATGAGAATTCCTATTCTTCAGACAATAAAGTATATTTTGACTTTGACTTTTAATCGTGCATTCTTCATAGAATGAATGATTTTGTTTATTAGTTTCAGAGTACGTGTTCCTATTCCTGTAAGAGTATTCAAGTGTCGAGCATTGAGACATATTTAAACTAAATTATATTTTTCAAGGGTAGTTAACATTGTTGAAACATAGGGTGTAGCCACAGGTTTGATTGCTCCCCACTCAACCATTTTTTAGAATGTGCTTTTATTTATATGCCAAAGGCACTGTACACTGTTTCTGGAAACATTTCGTTCCATCTCTGAGTTTCATTTCATGTATAATAAGTTTCGCGGCAAATTGGCTGAACGATTATAATAAAACCAATTAGGCCCTTAAGTTCTACACAATGGGATTGAACCAGGCAGTTTATTGCAGTTGAAAAAAACAATTAGACCCTTGAGTTCTACACAATGGGATTAAACCAGACAGTTTATAGCAATTGATAAGCCAATAACAGTTGGAGGGGATATACTAGGATATACTAGGTTAATCCGAAAATAAACTCTGAAACCGTATCAGTAATTTCTGATGAGAACTTATTATTATTATTTATTTTATCAATCGACATACAATTATTTGTAACAGAACCGATACTCTTTTCAATGTTTTTCCACCAAATTCCTTTGATATGTTGAGATTCCGTTGAAAACTTCTGTTCCAATAACAAATTTCCATAACTGAATACAATTATCAGCAAACTTGAAATATAAGGAATTTTTGTCGAGCCTCACTTTGTTTACGGAATCGGGAATCTCGAAAATTCGTGAAAAAATTCTGCTTAGCTATGGAAAATGTGATCAAAGGTTGATGTTTTGAATTCAGAAAGTTCGTTTAATTTTTCGAAATGGTTTTAATTGCTTCCAAAATGTCTTCATTGCAACAACATTTATCGCTACCTGTGTCTATCAATGCAACGAAACTGAACCCAAACATTTTGATTTCTATTATTGCAATTTCTATGATTTCATTTTTCGGATCTGATTACTACTAATAATCGAATCATCCCGAAGATAAAATTGTGGTCCTATTTTTCACACACCCCACAGCAGGACTTGAAAATCATGAGGCTGTGCGTCGTTTCACGATGAAAGAATCTCCTTCGAACGTTCCCCAATGTTTTAAATTTCATTTAGATAAATTTCATCAATTTCTGGAAGGATAGTATCGGTTTTATTGTTGAAGACTTTTTCAAGTAAGTATGACTATTCTTCGTAAAACAAACGACGACTATGAATCACCTTTGTACAAAATTTGTATTAGACAACGATATATTTCTCATTTATGATAATACTTCCGCTACAATTAAATGTACATTATGATTAAGTTCTAATCGTGGCATATTTCGATACGAGCCGTCATGATTGAAGGCTTCATAATTTTGAAATGAAAGTGGAACATTTTCGTCATTCATGGCATTTGTTGAGTGCATATTTCTGTATCTTGTATTTGCAGCAAGAAATAAGTCAAATCTATGAAACACATCAGTTCATATGGATGCACTTTCAGCAATGTGGACATCAGCCTTAAAAAGTATTCAGTTTCTCATGATGTTGTGAATTTTGCTACTCCCACTATTTCAAAGTGTTTATATTGACAGCTGTAAGGTGAATGGCTCAATTAGAATATACGTGTATTCAAAATCAATGGCGGCCGTTTCCCGACAACATTTTTGATAAGATGGAATAACCTGATAAATTTGATCCCTTGACTTCATTTAATGGTCCAACAAACCAAATTTAGTGAATTTTATTTCCAAATTTTTTGTGGATTGGGACAGTAAATAGTTATATCCATGAAGCAAGCAACTGTTTTACCAACTTGCTGTCATTCAGTGCCTCGTCATTTTCAATGATTGATAACGAAGAAATTCATGCTACACCACAATAAATTACCGCACAAGCATGCTAGGTAAAAAAAGTACAGTACGAAACTCGAGGATAAGGCTAGTTACGTCCACTTGCGAATTACCGCGCTCGGCTAATGCCTCGTGATCACAATTTTTCGCTCGTGCGTAAAAGACCACTTATTCTCCTTGAGTAATGAACTATCAAAACCTCCAATCACTTCTTCAATCAATCCTTTCACTGGTTCCACCACAGTGCTCGCTTGTTTGAACGAATTGTCATTTGATAACCGTCAGATTCCGGTGTCGGCTGCTCCAACGCGGGATCTGCAGCCCTGAAGGATAACTTAGTGGTGTATTCGGTAGTAATGTAGTAGAGAAGAAAAGAATATTTTGGCTATCAATGGCATTCAATGCAGTGGGAATTCTGGGCATTGGATGATACCACTGCCATGCTGGGTTAGAATGCACTAAAATTATCTTACCTTCCATTTATCTCTGTTGTTTTACTCCCTTGCTGGAACTGGATGTTTGTTTTTGTTATTCGAACCGCTCCTGTTGTGTTCTCAATACTACTATTGTGACTGAATTTCCTTGTTTGTCAATCTTGGAAGCCCCACGTTGGGCGCCAGATGAATGACTACCGGGGTTTTGATACAATTGAAATTGGGAAATTTCAGGATTAGCGGTGTATTCCAGTACTAGATTCAACGGATTTGTGGAACTGTGAAATCAATATGAACACAAACGTAAGTAAAGATTGTTTATGGTATGGAAAAACGAAAAACAATCTCTTACCGGGACATTTTTAGTAATAGAAAATGAAAATTCAGAGATTCCCCACTAGGCTTTCAGCCACGAAACTTTACCGTTGAAATATGTGAATTGAATACGGAAAGCCTTTTTCATCATTCTGAAACATTTGAATTTGTTTATGAGATATAGCATATATATGAGCAATGACAGCTATGAATATATAGCATAACATTAATTTATTTTGCATCATTGTTGGTATTACTTCAGTTTTGTGTTCTTTGTGATAGTTTGTCATGCCATTCTTTCGGTGGAAATTTTATGATAAACCTGTACCAATCAACACTGACGGCAAAGGGCTAAAAGTTATCGTTTCATATAGCAGCATCGCTCTGAACATGATTCATGCTGAGTAACAGGACCCCTTGGAAAGTGTTATGGGCTGGTGATGTGAAATTATAACATACCATATAAGATACCCAATTTGAAAGGTCTTGTGAAGAGAAATAATTTTTGCTAATTGTAAAGAAATTCTATCTCTTGTATTTGTTTCTTCAGAAACAATATTTTAGATATTTCCGACTGAAATATCCGATACAACTCACTTGAAGTTTAAAATTAATCCTATTTTCATACTTGGACTACACTGTTTTCCATACCCCCGAATGATATTGTCAGGTGTAGCACAAAGTTTGGAAATTCTCATATATTTTATTCGAAGGTGTTCTCTATCATTCAATTCTAAATTACTCTGGATGATGATTGCCATCAGAAGTTGTTTTCAATAACGTGATACCATTCATTATAGCATTGATTATTTTTTGAATAATTTGACACATTCTGATACCATACTGTTGGTTTTATGTGGTTGAACTCATAATAACGTTTCCCATTGCTTCGTTCATCTGAATTTTATTTCAAATTGATCAATCGATTCTTGAGATATCTTCATAAAACATGAGAGCATCTCCTACTTTGAGGAAACGAAAAGTTGTTTTATTTTTTGACAGAAGTTATTTCAGGTTGCATTTGAGATTATGTATGCAGTTACACTGACAATAAATTCACTCCTATCTTATGCCATACGCCAACATTACATCTTCCTTTGAACTGAGAGACGTTTCTAAAGATGCCGCAGAAAGCTGCAAGATGTATTTCAAGCGTAGATGATTCCAGACATATCTCCATTACGTTTCCAACTCAGTATCCTGTTTTCTGTAATTAACTCTGGAAATATCTAGGATTATTTCAGTACAACCATTTCAATGTCTGGGTTTTACAATATAAATATAGACATTTTATTATTAGATCAATCTCAACTGCGTCCAGAGAAAATATTTGAAATGCAGGCGTCACAACAGTCACTCTATAACAGCAACATTTTAATTGTTACGTAATTTATTTTAACAGTGATATGTTTGAATAATTTTTTTTTCACCCCGAAATATTTAGGAGGAAATCATAGTTTTGACTGAAATAACATTATAAGCATGGCGTGAAGCTATTTCATGTGACATTTTGTTTACTTCGGCAGACAAATGCATTCGAAGCATTTATGTTTCTTTCTTTGAAAGCTATGGGAGGTTGCGCCTTTCTCCTTGCCCCCTTGTATGGGCCCTTGGTTATAAAATATTCTGTTACTAATAAAAATGACGAAATTTTTTGTGGGGTTTGTAAAGATCGACGGAGGATTTTTCTAAAATCAAATATGATAGTTTCTCTTCAAACTAGGAAAATGCAAATTATAGTATATTACCCCAAACTTGAAAGTTTCACTGCCTAGGCTGAAGAGTCGGTAAGCTCTAGTGCCGGCGGCGATGAAGGTGATACGTAACTATGGTGTGATGTCATAGCTAACAAAATAAATGTTAATGATGAATTAAATTCGAAGAAAAAATCATATCATATGAAGTGCTGAGTTCCATTTGAAACTTTTTACCGTTCAATTAATGATCAGAAATATTTCTATTGAAATATAGTATATTGTACAATAAATGAGAAATATGTCAATCTCTCACGCATTGTACACTTTACTTTTTCTACGGTTGCGTTGTTTTCAAATATTGAAAATCAAATACATATATAATAATACTTGTATGTCATTGATTCATTCTTATATTTTATTAAAATAGTAACTAACAGTTATATTTGTACAATTTTGTAAAGTAATTCCTGGTAGGTTGTTTTGTTTCAACATGTTTTCGGTAATTGAAATATTATCTGCGGTCGAAGTCGAAGTCGATGGGGAAACGTACTGAACTTCCACATCATTATTGTGTTCAGGTTCTGATGGCGCTGGAGGCTGAATGGATTCTACTATACTTTTTGAAATTTCCATTTTGTTAGCTATGGAGTTGTCGATATAAGATTCGGCAACATTGCTGGATTTTCTCCACCCATGGCGTTTTAAAGTTGAAAGATCTGCCTCTGCATTAACTAAAATAGTCGCAGATGACATTCGGAAACAGTGGCCAGTATCTAATTCAAGGTAAGGTAATTGCAAAAGTTTCGCTAGTTCTCTCGCCTTGGTGCCAAATTTATTTATCCCCGCAGGCTGTTTCGTTTATTTGCTATCTTTTGTAATTTAAAAAGAGGTTCATTTATGCATGGTCGAAGCTTCACATATTTTTTGTAAATTTGGTAGAATTCTCCTGTGACTGTGAAATTCCTAGGAATCTTTGCTTTGGTATCGAGTAATTTTATCAAAAGGGCCGAATTAAGATCTTCCATGTCATCAATTTTTAATTTTCAAAGGTCATCACAACGGCATGCTCCTGTGAGGCCTATAGCTGAAGCAGCCTGAAATCGAAACCAAACATTCATTTTTCGATAACAATTTAAAAATTTTCAATCCATACCTTTATCAGCAAATACTTTTCATCAGGTGCATCTTTTGAAATTGTTGAATTTTCAGAAGTTAATGTTTTTGACTGTTTTGGAGCATATTTTTCAGATTTGCGTTTCAAAAATGCACGTAGTTTTACGTATTTTGATATATCATTACAGTTTTTGATAATTAAGGTACAGCTTATCCAATCCACCTTAGCAGAAACTCAGATACTTTTCCAGTTGCCCACTGGTAGTGTAGACCATGACGAAAGAAAAAACACCTTCTGAGAGTGAATGTCACTACAGAGAACACATATAATAGGTGTTTCTTTTATCTTAGTATACTTCACAGAGATTGCTGGGCATATACGTTATTAGAAAGAAAAAACACCTTCTGGGGGTAAATATCACCACAGATAACACATATAATAGGTTGTTTTTTTGATCTTAGTATACTTCACAGAGATTGCTGGTCATATACGTTATTAGTTCTGTGCCAAGATGTATTGGATAAGCTGTACTCCTCAGCATCGAGTGAGTACTAAGACCATTATGTTGATGATTTCAATCTTCTTGACAACTCTTCAAAATAAACTAACAAGGTATTTTCGAAACAAGAATTCACTTTGGCTTTCATTTTCCAGTCTAGAAAGTTTCTGTAAGCGATTTCATATTTTTCTCTTGAAATGCTTGGTAGCAAATTATTGCAAACATCTATTGGTATCTGAACAATTTCTGGAGATGTATTTTCCAACTCTAAATCTTCGTATTCCATTATATTCAATATTCAATAGACCTGAACTATTTATACTATAACAATCGACAATAAAACTATTTTCGTTGGTAAGTTGACAGCAATAATAATGCGGTACGGTTTTGTTGTTGTTATGGAAACGCAAACAATGAGGTACTTGGATATTGCACGCGAATCGTCGGCGTAGCGTTGTTTGGTTGTCAATATGGAGAAGGTGTCATATCAACCTGACATGATAATAGTGAGAAATTTTTTCTCACTGTTATGGCGGATATTTCTCACTTCGTGAGAAATCTTTCGTTTTGAACGCATGAAAGCGATGAGAGAAATGGCACATTGTATAGGATCCGTAGGAAAAGAAATTGGTAAGCTTGCATCATAGCAATTTTTGTTGTTGAAACTGTACAGAAAAATTTTCATTCATTCTTGAATATATATATATATATATATATATATATATATATATATATATATATATATATATATATATATATATATATATATATATATATATATATATATATATATATTGTCTGAAATAATAATTCACAAGATTGTTTCCTCTTTCCGAAGTTTGATGTTGAAGAATCAATCACCCTGCCTTTATCGGACATTCAGGGTGCAACCTGAATCTTATCCCTTACCTTGTCACTATCCCTATGTCTCAGTTATACCATGGTTTTTTGTCGTTCCGTCGTTGATTCTGTTTCTGTCTGTTTTTATGGGGTTTCCCTACAGTTGAAATAGCGAATGCTCTATCTTTAAAATCTCCAGAGCTCTTCGGCACCCAAGACAATTGTTCGACCCTTGCCCGCCCAAGGCTCTGTCTTCTGGGCACATATGTAAGAGTTTTCAAAAAGGTTTGACAAATAATCTAATAGCCAGATCTGAATCTCTCCAAAGATTATCTATAGTATGTTTCACTGAATGTGGTCAAATATTCAACCTGATAGGAGGCAATGATTGTTGGAGTGGTAGGTACATTGTTGAAAAGTAGAAATAAATCTTCTTGACATCAAGTGATAAAAAGTTTTTCATTTCATAACTTGCTACCGACTCTCAAGTAGCATACTATTCGGACTGAGCTACTAGAGCAACTGAAATGGATAAACGACTAGTGAACAATTGCAAATAATAAAATTGATGTAGAAACTGTAGAAATAAAGATTTCATTGAGAGTTTGTTTATTCTTCCAATCTCTCCACCACGTATAATGATGTCATGTAGTTCAGAGGAGGGTAATTCGGCCTTTTCATTGATTTTCAGAAATTCCACCTATACGTCCGAATAAGGAAATTATTTTTTTTGATCGAATGGTTAGCCGTGTGGGCAAAGGTGAGGTCTATGTATCGGATAAACCAACCGACCCGGAAGTACTATACGTTTTTGAATTCGCCTCCATATAAAATAGGAAAAGTACTACCAAAAAACAGTAAGTCACCACGAAGTGCTCTGTCAGTCAGAAACGAAAGTCACTTCTTGTCCACACAGGTTGTTTATTCGATAGAATTTTCTTCGGAGAGAACAATTAGAAAGAATATAAACATTGATAACTGACTGTGTTCAAGTTTTTTTCCAGCCAAATTTTTCGTCGAATCAGATCTTACAGTCATTAAAGAATAAGTTTCTATCTCAATTTTATAAATTCTGAGAAAGTTCACTTCCTAAACGTCATAACGATGATTTTGATAATACGAATCAGTCACTCATTCTGTCACTATCGAAAAATGAATCCACTCATTTTTTATGAGAATATCTGCGGTTTCTTTCAGTATCGCGGAGCCTCTAACTAGATAGGTGGTAATTGAGCAATAAAACGAAAGAGTTATTCGAACGAAATCTCCCACGTTCTGGGGCCAAATTGAACACCTGTTCCTTGAACACGATACCTCCTAAGGCTTGCTAGAATATCTTTATAACATTTTCCCGTTCCCTGAGTAATGGTTGAATTTATTGTGATAATAACAATAATGCTTATAATTTACTGGGAATTCAATATCAAGGCGTTGGAACTATTATGAATCTTATTGGAATTAAATCACGAAAGCACCAGATGTTGTTACACTTTTTGAACTTTTATGTGAAAGTCCTGGTGACCCATTTTTTTGTATATTTCATAAGGCATTATGAGAGAGCTGAAACCAACATTTTTATATCAAAGACAATTATTCTGCAAATGTTAATGATCGAATATCTAGATATATAATATTTCTTTATGAAATTCTAGACAGTTCATAAAAATAGAAATTCATTTGAACTTCCATTGTCCATATTAATTGAGTATATTGAAACCTGTCATGATTGAATGAAATATAAAAATGAAATGGTAATCAAATGAAATCAAAATTGAAAGTCGGTTATAGGTAATAACATTTCGATTGATTGTACCTGCAATCTTCTTCTGGTGATAACGACGATTGCCGATAATTCAACGCAAAGGGTATGAATATTTATTTATATATTGATTGATATAAATCATATTGAATTATAGCAAAAGCCAATCAAAACATGAAACATGTCTGTGACTGGTTTAAATATAATAAGCTCACACTGAACAGTTAAAAGACACTTACTTACCTTTTGCATCCTACATGTTCATAACTTAGAAACATTATATTTTGATGAAATCTCAATTCGGTTGTCTTATGAAATATACGGTTGATGTGGGGTAGCGGAAAGCAACAACAATCAAGCGGCTTACTTTTTTCTGAAAATAAAATCGTCAATATTAGACAAATTTTCTCTGAACGAATATTGAACGAACTTCTTCAAAAATAAAAAAAATATTACAACCCATCGAACACCTCTACGAAACACCAACAAAAGACATTACCAATACACCAATACTTGAAAATAAAAAGATCATCCCATTACTGATACTTCACTTGAAAACTCGGTCACATAGCACGAATGCTCGAGGTTTAATATTCCCAACTGGAACAGCCGCTTCTAGTATCTTACAACTTTCAAATGTATAAGCTGGATACGAATTCATATATTTTCTGTGGGTTCACACGCCTCATTTCTGGATATATTGCTATATTTTTCCAATTTTGATGTAGATCATTTATACTGAAATAAATATTCACAAAATGAATTCATTCAGTATATGTAGTTGTTCAATAACATTCCTTCCATTTTCCTTTGACTCTCAAAGCTATAGAAAGTTATTTCGAATTCAGAAAGATTAGTAGGGATAGGGTAGACAGGAATCCCGCTTGTATAGGGACTGACAGGTATTTTGATAGAATGAACTTGTAAAATGGTCGAACGATTATTTCCACATGATTAAGGTGGTTTTCAGGATTTTCTCACGAAGAAAAGGAATCTAATTATTCCAATCGGTGGAAGGCAGTGAAGCATATCATACAGCCTACTGAAATACATCATATTTTCTAACAAAACTCTGCAACTGTAACTCCTAGTTAATGAAAAGCAAAGAAGGTGAAGTTCAGTAACTGTTTTTGTGATTCTGTATATTCCTTGCCACTCTGGTATCATTTATCATGCTCAAATAAATGTTAAATTCATGATAAATGGGGATAATATATTATTAAATCATATAAATCCATGTAGGAGTCCCATGTGCTGGTATATGCGTGTATGTCTTCTGGCTTTTCCTAAGCTGTATTTCAATATGTGTAGTTGAATTTATAAATCAGTCGGCATGCTAATCTGCTAACTATGCATCGACATCGAAGAGTGGTACAGATTGATATTGCTTCAAGCGGAAACTTGGGGAATCTGTTTACAGTTAAGAGTAGCTACAGGTGTGTTTCATTACGAAAAATAGCAGGTTAGTCCAGCTAATCGAATAAATGAAAAACATGCAATTGGAGTTATTTATCACAAAAAAAATCCATCATTGGTCCTCTGCCGCGAAAATTATATATTGCCATGGAATCAATTGAAAAGTAGTTTTCTTGAGCTGAGCTATATCGTCGAAGTGGATATCTTTCATGATCCTTACAAAAACAGTTCTCACTCGAATGTGATCCCTTCCATAATGGTCTAGGAAGTTGTGATTAACGAACTAAAACGTTATATTGACCGTAACATAATCTGTGAATATATCTGAAAGCGTAGAAGAATCACATATATTATATAAAGAAAAATATTTGGCTGATTTTTGCAGGTGAATCTCGACTCACCACTTCTGAATTTTGTTAATTATACAGACACCAATACATCGATTGTTACAGTTGAAAGTCTATCAGAACTACAACATTGACTTCGACAGTTTTTCCGCGTTTGAGTAATACTTTTCTCACAGTTCTAGTCAAACGGTTCACTAAACATCTTACGAAGCCATCAGACAAACACCATTGATAAATGAGGTACTTCGTTGCCCTTGAACAATCATGCTCGTTCACGTATGATGTTGAAATGGATGTTTTCACGGATATTTGAAAATGGGAGATAGTTTTTTTAGAATCAATTATGCATGCCCGAGATGTTTGGTGGTGGGCCATTTTATCGTTATTGAGACCTGATAAACAGATTGATCAATGCTGTTTGGTCGATGGAACCCTAGGGGCTCTTGCCTACAGTCGTACTAAATTGGAGGAGTATTTCATAAACCAGTAAACAACGCAGAATAAGTGGAAACATGTCGAAATCAATATTGTACTTTGGTAGATCAAATCAGAAGACATAATGGCATTGTTTATGTTACTAGATATCCTGATAAATCGTCATGAGTGTTGCCATGTTTTCCTCAGATGTTAGTGACGTCACGACCATTGATTTTTATCGATTTCGGAAAAACAGACAAAAAATTGCTAAAAATATGGAATAATCTACATGTTTCACATATGTGAAAAGGTCCATTGAAGAGTTGCTAAATTTGAGATTGAAATAATTGGGAAGACGAATATCAATGATCTCACTTTCTAATGTGTTTTCTAACAAGTTTGCAATGAGAAAAATATATAAGTAGATAAGGGAGGTTTGGGTCAACAGCCTTGTTCTGAGAATATGTTAATTAAACTAAATATCACGCAACCATCGCAGAGCTCGCATGGATATAATAAAAAAAGTGTTTGCAAGGAAGATACATTCTATAATAAAAAAATATCAATTTGCAAATTCATTGAGAGAGTTAAGTGGGGAGCATTTTGAACATCTATCGAAATAAAATGTGCTGAGTTTTCAATAACTAAACGTCTACTGGGTTATCTATCTAACCCTCATCTATTGTAAAAAAGTTGATACCGTCCCCTCAGTGAACAACTGAATATTTTTAATGTGGAAAAGTGTAACATGTAAAAATTATACTTCCTTACGTGAAACCTTTTCAACCTCTCTGTATAAGCGTAGAGTGCTAGATATAAACCACGATAACCACGATCTTTTCAGTATATTCTTTGTCTCGCAACAAAAAAATAACGGTAACCACAACGGAAAAACTTTCTTGAGTGTTGTAGATAATGACCATTTCCATTAAATAGTTCCATGCAATTAGCTATACACAAGCACTAAACGTGTTATTGCATAGTAAACATTAAAGCCCACATTGAATCTAATTATAAGGAATAGGTATTACTTGTCGCCAATGAATACAGATTCGTAAAAATCATGTGTCTTTATATCTTTCAGCCATTCATGTAAACCGAACATAATGACAAATAATTTCCGGTAGAGTGATGACCATTCAAGAAGAAAACATGAATGAGGGTTTTTGTACGTCAAATCAAAGTAAGTAACGGTTTGAAAAAGAGTATATCTAATTGTTGGAATGTCTGAACTGAGGGGGTCGTTAGATGGTAATATGCGAAAATGCTGAAAATGCCTGGCTACTTCAAATGCGCAATACAATTCAATGATTATGAGCTATTAACAGATAACAATATTTGAAGATACTAGCAATCAAGATCTCATCCCAAAAATCGATATTTGTCAATATTTCAATTGTTTTCATTATTCATATCATTTTGAAGTTTGGCATTTTTTTATTCGGAGAAAGCCTATCTTCATCCAGTATTCAGATGTCAGGGGTAACTATTCCTAAAAGGTCAAGTATCTCGATGCTAGGAATAACGATCAATAATAATCTCTAATGGAAAAACCATGTGAGATCGATCGCTGAAGGTGCTTCTCACAAGCTCAGATATCTATTTTTACCGAAGAAATACCTCACTTCTCTACAATGCACAGATACGGACCTGTGTTGGAATATAATTCTCATGTGTGGGGCACGGTACCAAAATATTCATTGGAGCTTCTTGATTCTATTGAGAAGAAATCAATCCGTCTTGTTGGGATACTTCGCACACCACCTCGTTGGAACATCGTAGAAATGTCGGAAATTTGTCGGTCTTCTATAGATATTTCCAAGGTCGTTACTCTTCTGAATTATCGCCAATCGTTCCACCCTTGGCAGTATCAACACGGATAACCCGACGAGTACAGAATTCCGATCCCTTTTGTTGTGGGCTTGGAGACCTGTCAAACCTCCCTTACTCACTAATCTTTTTTCAATAGAGCAGCTGAACTTTGGAACTCCTTTCCGAGAGAGATTTTTTCTGAGGATTACTTAACAAATTAAATATGAATGTCAAAAAAATCTTGTTAGAGCTTTGTTTACCCATCAACTTTTTTCGTCGGTTATTGTCACAATCAAACAAGTGATGACGCCAATGGGTTCTTTACTGGCGTCGAATAGGAACGGAATATGCATATGTTTCCAATCAATTTCGGGTATATTCAAATGCGTAGCCAGGATTTTGTTCAGGGGGGGGGGGCAGGAGAAGAAAAACAAATAATGAGTATGATACAAATGTTTATTAAATGAAAACATATATAAATTTTTAATGTACTAATAACAATCGACGAGGTTCTTCCCAAAACCGTTTCAAAACTCCACTTTCAATGACGTCCCTATTTTCTTGAACCATTTTACTGTGTACACTCAGCATACACAAACCGTTCAGAGGTCTGTTGTATATTGTCGAGCTTTTCTATTTCATTTTCACTTCCACTAGTACCTAGTCGTATTTTTTTTCACCTCTTCAAAGTTGCTGAAAAACACACAACCAATTTTAAAATAAATAATGATCAACAATTCGCTAACGAATACCTAATAATAAAAAATAATGGTGGTTGTATCCGAGTGAATTCTGGCATGACCCATGGATTCAAATGTAATAAATAATTTAACGAAAGATCAAGTATATTTGTTGTTTGACAATCGCTTCTTGGTAATAAAAATTAATAATGGGAGGAACAGAAATATATACGACTGAGGCTGGATTCAGACAGATCCGAAATCCGATCGTATGACGATTCGATAGTTTTCTGATTGGTCTGAATTCAAATTTAGACCAATCAGAAAGCTGTCGGATCGTCGTATCATCGGATTTCGGATCTGTCTGAATCCTGCCTTACTATACCTACATACTGAATAAAAGTCGAACTCTATGTAGATACTGTACGTGCAACTATTTAAAAAAATCGTTACTTACCCTTGAAAAAAATTCTTATATCCATTTTTATTTATATGAAAAACAAGCACTTTCTAAGTTAGATTAGGCGATGTCACAATAATTACACAATAAACATCTATTGTTTTTGTACACAATAGAGATGCCATCGAGTTTCGAGTCTATCAAGGAAACGTATGCTGAGTTTCATAAATGTACTCTGCTTAACACAGAACAGGAACCAGAGAGAAACTAACAGGAACTGCTGAATTTTCCACCCTTGTGGCCGTGTATAGTAGTTTTCACAATAAATGGTATTGAATGAAGGATTATAATAAAACCAATTAGACCCTTGAGTTGTAAAATCCGAGATGCACATCATAAATGTAAAAGGACCGGATTCAGGTAATTTTGTTTCTCAGAGAGGGATTGTAGAGGATAACAGCTTACACTTCTTGTTCATTTTAGTCTTTGTATTTCATTGGAAGTGTTCACTTGTGTTACGGCGTACAATAATTTTATAACATTTATTTGTTATTACAGACATTAATAGCAAAGATTTTATACCCCAACGTACAGAATAGGCAGTATGTGGCGTCCGTGGATAAAAAGTAATAGTGCTTCTTCCAGTGGTTCGTTAAAGAAGAATTACTTATCTTGTGACGCGAAAATCATTTAAAAAAATGTGTATAGTTCCTTACTTCAGCAAGGATATAACGCGGGTGCTGCAGCAAAAGTAACCAGTAATTTGACGAAGGTGCCTCTTACTTCAGTTAGACGAATTGTTGAAAATTCCATGGTATCAAGAAAAAAGCGTAAAGATTCCGGTGTCACAAAAAGTCTAGAAGACTTGGAAAAAGATTTGATAAGGCGAAAAATCTACACTATGTACGATGAGCAGCGTGTCCCTAAAATCAAAAGTCTGAAACAGCGGCTCATCAATGACGAAACTCACATCAACTGTGGCCTCACTACTCTTTGGCGAGCTCTGTCTGAAATGGGCCTTAGATATCGCAAAATTGACAAGAGACAAATAATAATGGAATCCACACGTTTAATAAACTGGCGTTCTGAATATATAACGTCAATAAGAAAATACCGGTCTGAAAATCGGCCAATACTCTACCTCGACGAGACGTGGTTTGACACGCATGACACCCCTTCCAAAGGATGGTCTGATTCCTCTTATAAATGTAGAACAAAAGCACCATCAAATAAAGGGAAGAGAATCACAATATTACACGCAGGATCAGAAAATGGTTGGATCCCAAACGCTATGTGGCTTTCTACCAAAAATATTAAGGACTCTTGTGTTGATTATCACGAAGATACGACAGCAGAGCTTTATGAAGATTGGTTTAAAAATTGTCTGTTACCCAACATTCCGCCAAACAGCGTTATAGTAATGGACAACGCAAGCTATCATAGTCGACAATTGCAAAAAATTCCTGGCTCAAAGAATACGAAATTGGAGATTCAAAACTTCATGGCTGCAAATGACATATATTTTGAGGAGAATTATACAAAAAAAGAACTTTTACAGTCATTGTCTTAAAAAAAAACGTATGTTTGTGATACAATTGCAGAAGAATTGGGACATACAGTGTTACGACTACCTCCCTACTACTGCGTATTCAATCCCATAGAGCTTATGTGGCACCAACTTAAATCGAGCGTGCGCGGAAAAAAACTTCTCCGACTTTAAGTGGTAGTGTGGTAGAATTAATTAGGAACTGTATGAATGACATTCCTACCGAGAGTTGGAAAAGTTCTGTTAGTCATGTTATAAATGTTGAAAACTCGTACCTTTCTGTAAAATCAATTGCGCCAATTATAATTAATTTAGATGAGGATAGCGATAGCGACACTGAACTATATATAGAATAGAATTGTAACATTTAAATAAATTACTTGTATACCTCCTACATTATGCAAAATTTGAATTTCTTAAGTTCGACCCTGTAGCACATTTGCATCTTTTACCAGATGTTTCTACACAATGGGATTAAATCGGGTGGTTTATTGCAGTTAATAAGCCAATACCATTTACTGTGAAAAATACTATCCCTACCCGTCGTCAAGCCTAGGCAGTATCATCCCTGCCATTCGTCTTTTGTCTAGGATCCCTGGATTCTATTGTTTAGAGGTGATTATTGGGTTCACCAACATCTACAGCCCGGTCTAGAGATGGGTGGCTACCGCTTATGCACGGTGGATTAATGTCACTGACAGTGTTAAAAATTTTCATTTCTTTATGGTCTGGCTACGCTCGTGGGCATTTTGAAATCATGTGAAAAAGTACTACTTTCCGTACGGGAGTTATTTAAAAATGTACACTTCTCAGTCATCCATAATTTTCGTGATGTATCTTGAAATAAGATATCTCATTTACTTCCGTGCTTTATTTTTGATTACATGGGTTGTAGTCAACTTTCATTTTGATTAATGAAAAACTGCAGGTAATTCTACATATCATACGTTGGTATCTCTGACGGTTTCGAAAGTTTAACGTTTCTTTACCTCCTGCTGTGTAGCTTCTGCGTCGGTGTAACTAATTCCATTCACCGCAATGCAATGCAGTGTGCACCTATTCTTTCGAATCGTCGAAGACAGGTATTTCTCCGGGCGTTGCCCAAGAATCCAACCATATATTTTCAATACGTAGGCTTTACTCGACATGAGGTATTAAAATTAGATTTATCGCACTCATTCAACAATCGGTGCAGATTCCAGTGCATAATTCAAATTTCTTAGCTGCATGAACATTGAGTTTCGAAAGATGCAGGAGGAACATTTATAGGTAGAATAGACAGGAGACAGAGGACACAAAATTAGCATATTGCAGACTTTGATCTACTGATGTACCTTATCTAGTATACTAGTATACATATACCACAAAAAATATATCTGTTCCAGAGTATTTCAGATTCATCGATAATATAAAATAGGGATTCATGTTACCAGTTAGAAGAACTTTAATTTGAATATTACAAAATGAAATTTTGTATCGTATCATATCACATACAATATTCTTTATGATTCTGATAGGATATATTCTATCATCATTTCGAAATGGTGAAATTTCAATGTATCAATCTTTGTTCATTATATCGCTTGCCAGTTTGACGTCTTTCACGAGTTCATAAACTTCGATTTTAAATGAATGTTGCTCAAAGAAAAATACGAAACAGTGATCAAAGACAGTGAGAGTGTAAACAGACTGCTTCAAAGAAAATAATGCACCCAGCTTTTCTTTTTTGTTTTTGATTCAACGCAAAAATGCTCGAACACTAAAGTTTGATTTCAAGAGGGAAACTGTTTTGACGTCATTATTTTGTGGTGGATCAATATTTGTTCCGTAGTTTTACAACTGGGTTTGTAATATATATATATATATATATATATATATATATATATATATATATATATATATATATATATATATATATATATATATAAAACTATAGAGATCGTCAATGTATTTCCGAGTGAAATTTGGATATAAGGAATTTGTCTAAGGATTTTTTTTAGTTGACATGATAAATAATTGATGTGTGGAATGGAAAAATATTGTATATGATTTCTGACGATTAAAAAAATCTTCAGTCAACTCAAAGACAAAGATCCAGTTTCATATAAAAAAAATATAGTTTACTGTATTCCTTGTGGTAGTTGTAATAAAAATTATATTGGGCAGACCAGCAGACTAATGAAAGATAGAAGATTGAATAATAATTTTTGTTCGCTAGCAAAACACACTAATGATTCTGATCATGAATTTAATTTTAATTATACTTAGGTTGGTCCCATCCGAATAGATCACCTTGTAGTAGTACCTCTATGACTGAAATGCGCAAGTTGAAAGAAAGAATGATTCACGATGCCCCTATCTCACGATTCCTCACTCGAATATCCGTCAATATACTTCTTGCGCTGAATGTGATAAGTTCCAAAGTGTGAATTGGTTACAAATACGTGAATTGAAGAAAATTTTCCATATGTACTATGGTAAACAAGAAAAACGATGCTCAGTGAAAACAACGTAGAAATTTGGCGAACACTACGGAAACTCGAGGAAAAACTCCATTACTACTCGTCCAGTAAGTAAAATTGGTTTTAATGTTTTTTGTCATGTTTTAGAGAAACCAACGAAATGAGTGGACATATAATTGGAAATAGATGAGACTGACAATGATTTCTGATCATTGATCATCGGCAGGGGCAATCTACCTTGTAGATCAACATACGGCTGAACTTTATTCATCATAGTAGGCCGTTTTCTGCCCTGCATACTTTTTGAGTTATGCCAGCCGAGTGTCTCGCGCCCAAAGACAATTTCTTTTTGGTTGGCGCAGGTCCGTCGTCAGATTTGACATCGGAATTTTCCGCCACCAACAGTGAATCTTTCCGTAGTGATGACGCTGTTACTACTAGACTGACTGAAGCAAAGTCTTACGGTAGTTATATCCAGGATGATTTCGCACTGCGGTGGGGTACCTATCTGACACAAGGACAAGAGAACGACAAGGAAGAACCTAAAGACACTCGAGGACAAACTCCGTTCTTACTCGTGAGTAACTTTGTTTTTCATATTTTGTCACGTTTTAGAACGGAACCAAAGACGTGAGTGGACGTATAATTGGAAACGGCTGAGACTGACAATGATTTCTGATCATTGATCATCGGCAGGGGCAATCTACTTTGTAGATCATTCTACGGCTGACCTTCAATCATCATACGCCGTTTTTTTGTCCCGCACACTTCCTGAGTTGTGCTCGCCGAGTGTCTCACGCACGAAAACAAATTTCATTTTTGTTGGCGCAGGTTCCAGGCCATTACACTACCTCATATCCACCCCAACTGAATCCGGTAGTTCAGACCTTTTTTTTTCGGCATCTGAGTTGAGGTTTTCCACCGGACCCTCAAATTTCGTTGGGCAAAGGTTTCTCAGCCCTCAGTGAGTGATCGATATGCTGAAGCATTCAAGACTACTTTGTCTGACAAAGCCGGTGCTGATGAACCATTATGCAACGTTCCTCCCTCGATGTCGAACCACAAGAGATTTATGCTTGCACTAGACCTGAAGGTACAACCTTTTCCTTCCAAACACCTCGAGGGCACTGCTCATCGAAGGCAATGGCAATCTTAGAAAAATCAACAGAGGGGGGACACCTCAAGCAGACAAAACAGAGGATGGTGAGAGCGGTTCACGACGTGCAATAACAAATGGACGAGGTAACATATTATTTGAACCTATACGCTGGTCGCAGTAAATATTTGACAGCACGTGGCAATCTATAACTAACAACTCCAACATTTTGGAATGGGTTCAGAGACATAAAATCCATTTTTATACTCTACCTTATGAAAAACTGGCACCTGAACCCCGACAATTCCACCCACCGGCTAAACCTCTATTGTGAGAGTTTAGCTATATATATTACTGGAATTTGACTACATTGAACCAGCCGTCAATGTCAAGAGCAATTTTTGGTTCAGCTATTTTATCAGGTTTGAGTCTTACTGATAGCTAAAGATTTTTTTTTGAATCTGAAACATTTGCATGAATTCATCACAGCCCCTCACTTGGAGCTGTGAAAAATCTGATGTCTGAAAATTGTTTTGTCAGTGGATTCGACAGATGCCGATAAATATAAGAAGTATTTGCGATTCCAATCTAGACACAAAATTTTTGAATTTTAATTTTTTGTGTTTTGACTCATCTTTGCACCTTATATATTTAAACAAAATCCTCAGAAACGGTTATACATTTTTCGAGTTCGAAATTTTTTTGTATCTGTAGCTATTTAGACGACATCTTTTTCAATTAGTATTACCAAAATAGAGTGTTCAGGAAACATCCAACAAATTTGAGGTATCTTGGTAACCATTAGGATTCTATATCAATGGAAAATAAATTCATTCGACACTTGATTTCGGTTTGCCTTGTGGTTGAATATAGGTGGCCGTCTACAAAACTATTTGAGGAGCACCGATGTATAACCTTGCAGACGGATCGAGGAGATTTTGATAATGTAAATTTCCACACAGTGTCACAGTGACTTTTTATGTTGGGCAACTAGAAGGTAAAACAAGACCTGAATTTTCCAGAATACTACATGCAACAACGAGAAAGCCAAAGGTTTCAGTGAAGCAGGCCAAACTTCACATCATTGTTCAAAACCTTCAGACAGTTCTCCTCAAACTGTCACATTTTGTCGCATAGAGACAACAAAACCGTCAACGCGCAGATCAAGCGGATGTGTGGAATGACGCACCCAAACCTCAACGGACTGGCTGGTGATATTTGGAAGTGGTGTGAAGAATTGAGCATAATGATATTCAGGAACTTGAGTTTTCTGGTGGACAATATATATATATATATGTGTATATATATATATGTGTGTATATATGTATGTGTATAAATATATATATGTGTGTATATGTGTGTATATGTGTATATAATTATCAACTGGTGATGTTCGTCTCATAAATAAGTTCGAAATATGAGTTTATAGCAGATCAAATGCCATGATGTGTCACCTTCGGAATGCAATATCAAGAATACGCCTTCCAAGAGCGGGCCAAAAATTTCGATAACCTGAAGTTGATCTGTTTATTAACTACTCCAACACATAGGGTAAAACATTTTTATCTTAACAGCCAAACCCCATAAGTTATGCAACTGATGTATTACATTAACTTGGTCTGACACAAACATTTGTGCTTTCCCAATCATCACCACTTCCACTTTCTCCCTAGAATATTGAAAATGATTGAAGGGGACAAAGTAACATGTTTTGTGTTTCTGTTATCGCAGTCCCAAACTTGGTTTCCACAAATTGATATCAATTTTGAATTCCATTATATTGTATTTTGAACAACGATATATAATTTTTTCAGTTTCGTTTAAGCACCTACATCCACTGTGGTGCCATCTCACCCTGGGTGAACCGATTTTGTCTGGCATCCATTTTCCAGGACAAAAAACTGAGGGGTGAACCTTCAGCGATTCTGATGGCATCACTGATTGCAAATACGATGAAACCATACAATTTGTTTTCGTCTCATTGGTGGATATTTGTGAAGGAGATGTGGAAAAGGTAGATCGTCCCATGGGTGCAGCCAGGTAAAAATTTTAGTACCAGAAAATAACATAGATCAGCTTAAAATCTGATATCTCATGCAGGTAACTATGATACAATGAAAATGTTTTAGAGGGTTATTTTCAAAATACGATCCACTTTTCTCTCGATATGAGAAAATCTGGGACCCTTACCAAGTGTTGACCAAATTAGAAAAATCGGAAAACCTCATTTTGAAAAATATATCACAAACTTATTTACGATGCAGAAAAATTCTAAGTCGTCTCCACAATTCAATATTCAAAAGATGTCAGGAAGGTGATTCAGTACATGTTTCGACCCTACATAGGTTCATCATCAGCTGAATTAACATTCAATTATGGAGATGAAAAAACTTATTGTTATGGTTGCTCTAGAGCTGGCTAAAGCGTACAAATATGATTCAAAATCAGAATGAGTAGCATTTTTATTGTATGATCAGTAAAGAAAAAAAAAAAAAAGTGTCGCCCTTCAGAGGTCGAATCTTCCGCAGAAAATGTATGACGAGGCATTTTGGCGTGTGAGTCCCAGCACGGAGGCTCGATGGGAAGTTGAACCCGAGTCTTCCCGCTTGAGGGGCAGACGTGCTTGTCTCTTCACTGCCGAGAACCAAATTATCCACAGAAGACCAAGAGAGCAACAACCACAAACATGTGTTTTTTCTCACCATTTTCCACGGTGAAACGTGAATTGTGTATGACATCCACGATTATCGATTAAAAAACCGCACACATTCAATTATGTTTTTTTCTCATTTTTACTTATAAAAATCCTCATCACCCAGCTTCACCTCAGCTCTTCAGCCGTTTGCTGGAAATGAGTCTGCAATTTGGTGGTGTTGATACTGATCAATTCAAAGGCCACAGCACAAGACATGCTGCCACTTCTGCGGCCAACCAAATCGATTTGAGCACGAACACCATACGATCAAATGTAGGCTGGTCCGAAAAATAAAATACTTTTGGTAAATTCTACATAGACCAGTAATTACAAATGGTACATTTGCGGATCACCTCCGCAATTTCATTAAACGAGTGTACGTTTTCTGGTTATTTGAGTTTTGCAACATCAAATTGTATTAGCATTCAAATACTGTCTGTATCAAATTCTTAGTTTGTAGTGGTGAATTATATGAAGAATAAACAGTTCATTTAGACTACTTCATTAGTATGAGATCAGTCTGAATAAAATTTTGATCGCCTTTTAATAATTCTTCAAACATCTACAAGGTGATCTATTCGGATGGGACCAACCGAAGTATAATTGAGGATTAAACGACTTACCTGAAGGAAGTTCAATCCAAATTATACGAGGTTGGTCACATCCGAATAGAGAGACACCCACCCATCTCAAAGAAAAAAAAATCCTATATATTATTTTTTCTGTCATCCCGACCCAAAAAGGCGATATCATCGCAAGGTATATTGACGGATATTCGAGTGAGGAATCGTGAGATAGGGGCATCGTGAATCATTCTTTCTTTCAACTTGCGCATTTCAGTCATAGAGGTACTACTACAAGGTGATCTATTCGGATGTGACCAACCTCGTATAATTTGGATTGAACTTCCTTCAGGTAAGTCGTTTAATCCTCAATAATGTAACAATATTGGATTCTGTAAATAACACACAAAGGAGGCTATTTATTCGGGTATGCCTCGAGGTGGATAGTCGCTAGCTAGCTTGCTCCAGCCTTTTAACACGTTTTTACCAGTGAAACGGTGCAGAAAGTTTTGAAAAAAGTGCAAAACATAACTAGTAGAGTGCCTTCTGTGATTATCTAAACTGAACAATATGGCAGGTACTAGAAATAAATCAGAAATACAAAATCTAATCAAAGAATCGATCAACGAATTGTTTACAAGTAAGGAATTTATTAGTCAAGTCACAAAAACATTCACAGACAAAATCGAACAAAAAATCAAGATGCTTGAGGACAACGTAAAAAGCATGGATGATAAAATTCGGAATCTCGAACAAAAAATGGATAATTTAGAACAAATGGAGAAAATGAACAATATATGTATATACGGGATGTCCGAACAAACCGATGAAGAATTAACCCAGCGTCTGATTCAATTATTTAATGAAAAGGGCCAATTAGGTATCAAGAGAGAAGACATACGGACTGCCTTCCGCATAGGACAACAAAAACCTCAGAATAAACCCCGACCAGTTATCCTGAAACTCCAACAGTATGAACATAAACTTCTGATCATGAAAAATGTAGGGAAACTGAAAGGCTGTAAAATCTTCATCGCTGAGGACCTTACAAAGAAACGTAACACAATCCTTCTAGAAGCCAAGGCAGCGTTCGGAGAAAGGGCAGTGTGGACTTTTAAAGGACATATAAATGCAAAAATTAACGGAAATAAGGTCAGAATTAATGATATATCTGATATCGCAAAGTATAACGTAGTATAAGCCATATTTATAATCTTTTTTCTTCTTCTGGAATTTCTTTTTTTTTTGCACTCTGAAAATAAACCAGAGGCTTGGGGCAACTATCTTATCGCACTAGCTTGAACTCAATAAAGTTAATTTAAAACTTCCTTCATTGTATTCATTTTCTCATTTACTTATTCTTCTATATAATGATTGATTACTTAGATGTACTCGAGGACTGTGTGGAGAGAGAGACTCTGGTATTCGATAGTATTGTTGACAACTTAAAAAATTTCTCAGGCAACTGATATAACCTTGTACCTGGAGGAACTTGAATATTATTTGGCGAAACAAAAGAGAGTTGATGTACACATTTTCATGGGTGACATCAACATAAATATATTGAACACTACGGACACTAATACTAATAATTATATATGCTTAATGGCCCAACAGGGGTATTTTTCCTACATCAATAAGCCTACCCGAGTAACCAAAGACACCTTTAGCGTGATTGACCATATTTACGTAAAAGTATCAGGAAAACAAACTTTGGGGAAAATCATATTGAAATCGTGCAATTACAGAACTAATCTAACTGATCACTATACCATTATGATTTCAATTAAAACTAGGTCTGTTTCCGTTGACACTACAAACAACACCACGGCTGAATATACTAACACTCATGTAAATCACAATAAACTAAAAAAAATTCTTGAAAAAGAAGACTGGAATGATATTCTTAACTCAAATCAGCCAGAAGTTGCTTACACATTGTTCAGTGATAAGATCAACACATTCATAAACTTATCTAAAAAGGATATACCAATTAATAGAAACTACAAAAAAAAATTGAAACCTTGGATGACTATGGAGCTTTTGAATTCCATCAGATACAGGGATCACCTCAAAAAAAGATTAAATAAAAATTACTCGGAAGAACTAAAAATAGAATATAAGACATACAGAATTTATCTCAATAATCTAATCAAAACTCAAAAAAATGATTATTATATAAATAGAATTCACTATGCTCAAAAAAACTATAGAAAAATTTGGCAAAATATAAATGAAATGACCAACAGCAACTCGAAATGCCAAGAAAAATATAACATTATAGATGATAAAGGCCAAAAAATTTCCGATGATAAGAACAAATCAAATTATTTTTTTTGCAAATATTGGACAACAGATGGCAGAAAAGATCGACAAACATGACACTTTACCAGTAAGGGATTCTAAAATTGCAGATTCTATTTTCTTAAATCCGGTTACAGATAACGAGCTTATAAAAATCATATCAACTCTGAAAAACAACAGCTCTGTGGGCCCTGATGGTATATCAGTTCAACTTATAAAAAAATAAATTTGCTTTTTTCTGACCCCATTGTGCCATATTATTAACTTATGTTTCATACAAGGATATGTACCTAGTGCCTTCAAAGACTCTTTTACCATCCCAATATTCAAATCAGGGATCAAGAAACTTGCCACAAACTATAGGCCAATAACTATCACGAACAATTTCGCTAAAGTTTTCGAATAATGCTTAAAAAATAGACTTGTTCATTTCCTAGAAACGAATAATACCTTAAATGAATGCCAGTTTGGTTTCAGAGAACAAATGTCTACCGAAAATGCTGTCTTTCAATTGGTTCGCAGCATATGGAATAATTTCAATCTCGGGAAAAAGTGCCTAACAGTTTTTCTAGATCTGGCGAAAGCCTTTGACACTGTCAATCATCATATCTTACTGAGGCGTTTAGAAAACATAGGAGTTAGAGGAACCACCCTCAACCTATTTGAAAATTACCTATCTGGTAGAAACCAGATTGTTAAAATTAATAATATTCATAGCGATCCACTACCTATAACCATGGGCGTCCCCCAGGGGACAGTGCTAGGACCAATTTTGTTCTTAATATACATTAATGATATTTACAAACTTGAAAACATCCAAGGCAGCATTATATCTTATGCAGACGATACAGCCCTGTTATTTTTAGGCGATACGTGGGAAGAAGTCTATAAGAGAGCTGAAACGGGGCTCACAATGTTTTCTCTTGGTTAAACACAAGTCTCTTGAGCCTAAACATCGCTAAAACTAAATATGTAACGTTCACCCCCACAAATAAAGATCAACCTTCCAAAAACACGCTCACTATACACAAACCTAAATGCCAAATCCCGAAGATATGCACATGTCCTAAAGTTAATAAGGTAAACAACATGAAATATCTTGGTGTATATGTAGACCAACATCTCCGATGGGACGAACATGTAGCCCAAACTGTTAAAAGACTTGGCAAACTATTTTATAAATTCTACCAACTTAGAAATCTTAATAATAAAAAGCTTCTATTAATGATATATAACTCACTCGCCGAATCGATACTGAGGTATTGCATTATAATATGGGGTGGTGTCGGCAAAAGCCAGTTACATAATCTGGAGGTAATGCAAAACACTATCTTGAAAATCATTTTCAATCGTGAAAAAAGATACTCCACTGTAGCACTATACAAAGAATCAGAAGTATTTGATGTGAGACAATTGTACACGTATCACTGCATACTAAGGATGCATAACAACCCTAGCCCCAATATAAATCATAATTATGAAACCCGAGCTAAACTTTAACAAAAAACGATAGTCCCTCTCTGTAGATTAACTTGCACTCAGCGTTTCATATCATACTCTGGCCCAAAACTAATAAACCAAGTTCCTCCAGAAATTAGAGCAATCTCTAATAAACACAAATTCAAGTCAAAACTGAAAGAATATATGAATCAAAACCATAGCTTATCGAAAAGTGTCTATGAAGTGGATTCATAATCGAGGTTACTCCGTAGGTTACAGTTATGAATCACATCTTATATGCATTACCTTCAATTAGTTAATACAAAAAAGCGTCACATTCTCTGACTATCACTCTCTCCACCAGCCTTCCTTCCAACTATCTGTACTATTTCTCATTAGATCAGAAGTATAAGTGTTTGTTTTATTATGCAACAATGACACCTCTTACTATATATATACAGCCAACGTCTGTGTTATCTATAGGTTGATGACTACAACTCAAGCTCTGCTTAGGTAGCTCAGCCTTCAAAATTTGCTTATTTATGATTCAATTTATATGTATAATCATCAAAATATGTAATTACCTGAATAAATGTATCTATCTATCTATCTATTTTTAGAAAGGATAAATATCTATAAAGATTCTAATTGCATCAACTCAAGGAAAGATATAGATAATCTAAACGTCATATATGTCTACTTGCTACATTTAGATAAAAAAAAAACACATTTCAAACCATCCAATGATTAGAGAAAAAATATGTACAAATTAATGATTTGACCTCAATTATAATTTCTTACTGTAGATAAACTAGTTTCTAATACTCAAATCAATATACATCAAATCAGTGTCAGTCATAATTCATTAATGTCACAAAAACATTTTTATCTATATTCATATTATTGATTTCAAAGTGAAAAACATTCATCTTTTCATTATATACATATAAGCTTTTACTTTATTCACCATTATGATGGAAAAACAACGTTTTAGCATCTTCAATTCTATATAATCTCAACATTTCGTAAGTAGATCCACTGTATTCCGCATTTTGTATCTGAAATCATACTTCATTATAGCGTTCGTGAAGAAGAACTAAATAAAGTTCGAAAGCTTGAGCAGAAATAAATAGTGTACTTATAATATATATATATATGTATATATATATATATATATATAGAAGATTTTCACGGACAAAGTATGATGAGCTGTTTTCTCGGGTTTAATTCCGTAAATAAAGTTCGAAAGCTTGAGCAGAAATAAATAGTGTACTTATAATATATATATATATATATATATATATATATATATATATATATATATATATATATATATATATATATATATATATAGAAGATTTTCACGGACAAAGTATGATGAGCTGTTTTCTCGGGTTTAATTCCGTTATCTGTGGTTTTGATCCTCTGAAAGATCATTATCACGACGTTTCGACAGAGTCTCATTTGCATCTTCTAGGTGATGTCTAGAGTTTCGACATCCGAACTAGACTAATTATTTCGAGTTCTGCTTCTCAATTTCTCAATATATAGGGGGGTTCCCTGATGGTGTCCCTGATCTAGGCCCCTCCCACTTTCTTCGTTGGTCCGACTGCATTTGTCATTATATCTGAGTAATTACGTGGTGAGGTCCGACCTTGTTCTTGTGGTGTGATCTGCTTGGTTTTGTTGAGTGATAGGATGGATTTCCACGTTCATGGTAATCTTTGCGCGTCATCTCTCTTGTTCATACTACTCGGTCGTTTCTCAATTTCGATAGCCTATATGATTGTTGATCAACGATACAGACAAATTGAGGGGGTTCGAATGGGCTCACCACTGTCACCCATTATTGCTAATCTCTTCATGGAAGGAATCGAAACCAAAGCAATAGCAACGTCAGACGTGAAACCAAAACTCTGGCTGAGATATGTTGATGACATTTTCGTGATTTGGTCACACGGACATCAGGAACCCGAAAGGTTTTTCAATCACTTGAAAGGAATCCACCCACAGATCAAATTCACCAAAGAAATTGAAGAAGATAACCAGCTCGCAATTCTCGATGTTTTAATCATAAAAAAGCCCGACGGTACGCTAGGCAAAGCAACATATACCAACAGATACCTGAACGCAAATTCACATCACCATCCAAAACAGATTCACGCTGTGGCGAAAACACTAATTACACGTTCAAGCAGGTTGGCAGACAACGAAACAGGAGCGGAACACGAACGAGGAAACTCTACGAATGAATGACTTCTCGGAGAGAATTATAAAAACGGCTTCCAAGAACAAACCGAAACAGCAGGAAACACCGGTGATTACAACCAGACTACCATACCTACATGAAAGGAACCACAGATAAAATCAGCAGAATTCTCCACAAACACGACATAGCTACTTCGTTCGTACCAGAACGCACAATAAGATCGATACTCCGTAATCCGAAGGACCAGATACCACTGGAGTTCAAGGGAATTCACGAAGTACCATGTCGAGACTGCAACAAGTCCTACATCGGCCAGACCAACAGACGGATCAATATACGCAAGGATGAACATGAGCTATCAGTGAAGGGAAAAGTCACCACATCTTCCAACACGTATTGGAGACAGGACATAACATCAATTTCGAAAACACTAAAACACTAGCGAACTGTTTTTCAGTAGAGGCAGCAACTTTTCGGGGTAGATAAAAAATCTGCCCTTCTACACTTGTATAGATTCCAATATTAATTCTTATTTTTTTAGATTATGGTAGTTTACAAAAGAGGGGCACATTTAGACATATTCTTCAGCATGCGCATCCAACCCCCTTGCGAGGAGGTGGTATTTGTCTTTTACTTGTCATGGGTATCGAAATCACTATTGGAACCAACTTATGTCACGATGTTGACACAAATTCTTCGACATTTCATCCATTTGATTCATATTCAATATGTCACGGGCCTAAGACCTGTTTCTCAAATGTCTACATGTCTCTTCTCCTTTGGTGTCGGGCGGTTGCCAAGTAAGAGGCTTTTGGAAACTGTGTTAAAATTATTTCGCTAAATAATCAATGAAGTGTTCTTGACTAACTGAAAGCAAATGGACTCATTTATCCAAAAAGGTATTTTTTCTAAACAACCCTGAAACTTTTCTCAATATTTCGAGAATAATTTTTTACTTGTTCCTCGCCCTAAATCTAAATGAACACTCGAAATCTTCTGATAAAAGGTGTTTATATTCAATTCACTTGTTAGACTACGGAATTGGACAGATTTGGTGAGGAAATTTATATAACGTGGCACCTGCATTATCGAACCTTTGACACAAAATAGCTATAAAAACTTTATGTGAAATTAAAACGATTTGAATAATTGGATATTAAGTACTTGATAATTCGCAAATACTATCGAATATAATGAAAAATATAAATATGTATGCCTTCAAGAAAGACCTACATTGCATATTTCGCGAACTGAAAGAGCGAATTCAGGCTGCTTTCAGTTAATTTGCAGTCACTTCCGTAAAAAATGTTTTTGGACTGAGGTGGCCTTTACTTGATGGAAATCCATAGTTATTACGCTATAAGGTAGACACGATTAAATTTCCACAAAATTTATTGTCTTCGCGACATGTTTCGGTACACTGTACCTTTATCAAGCGAATGTATTTAAACACTAACAACAACAAGTCCTACATCGGCCAGACCAACAGACGGATCAATATACGCAAGGATGAACATGAGCTATCAGTGAAGGGAAAAGTCACCACATCTTCCAACACGTATTGGAGACAGGACATAACATCAATTTCGAAAACACTAAAACACTAGCGAACTGTTTTTCAGTAGAGGCAGCAACTTTTCGGGGTAGATAAAAAATCTGCCCTTCTACACTTGTATAGATTCCAATATTAATTCTTATTCACAAAAGTGTTTAAATACATTCGCTTGATAAAGGTACAGTGTACCGAAACATGTCGCGAAGACAATAAATTTTGTGGAAATTTAATCGTGTCTACCTTATAGCGTAAAAAATGTTTTGATAGATTATCTGATTATTTATGGAGAATTGAAGTCCTGTCCAAAAATGTAATGTATTATGAGTATATTGTTTTATAGGATAGTAGTTTTGTGAACAGAAAGAAGGTTGAATATGTTATGGGCCCTCCCTTGAACATGTCCATGAGAGCAATAAGTGAAACACTTTTTGAGTGAGAGGGATATTCTATTTTGCTTTTGTCGGCTTATCAGAACAGATAGATGATGCAGAATTGAAAATTTCTCTCTCTGTTACACTTATAGGAGTATACCATAAACAGAGCTGATGGGAAGAAGACAAGCATTATTAGTAGCTGATTTTGAGCCCTTATTTCTGACTGAATGAAACGAGAAAACTGGGCCATCCATTGACCAACCGGACCACAGAACCAATATCATTCATACTTTGTTGTTTGTTGTTTCTTCCCGTATAAATTGTTTGATCACTTTGAGTTTCATATATGACTTTCGGTCGTAAATAGTTATTTGCAAACAATTGAAACAATAGATCAGCAGGAAAGGGAATGGGTGCTTATTTATAATCTCAATTATTTGTACACGCAAATTACATATATAAAGACAATACATATTCATTATCCTAGTTATATGTTATATCTTTCAAAACTGAATCATTTATCGTCCACTCCGTGATATGCCTCATGTAATAGGTAGGGATGGGTTTATTTCCTTGTGAATTTCTTACTCATCTCCCACCTATTGGAAAAACGGAATACTCTCTAGGTGTTTCACAGACTACTACTCTGACGACCATATACGCTGTTTATAATTCATATCGATACCTCATTGACCACATCGTTCACATAGAAATGACAGTAATATAGGTCATGACATAATTATGAGTTCTCTGGATTCAAAAAAAAAACAATAGCCATATAGTAGAGTTAGAGACACTCGAATGTCAAATTTTTGTTTGCGTGTAATGCCATGTTGTGGCGGTAAATTTACAGCATCAGAATGCGTGTTGAAATGAACATTTCATATACAATAAGGTTTGAATAGAATGTGAAATTTATGATGTAGGTACCTATAATAATGTCAAACATAAACATGATTTGTTTGCGAATACAGGATAAAATAAATTTTTTCTACGAACATCAGTACAAGTATAGTTTTTGACGCATGCTGTCAGTGTCTAAAATGCCATTTTATGACACTGGTGTTTAAAGTAAATCTTTTTTAGCACTAGTGCTTAAAGTGATTCATTTGTAGAGAAAATATAAAAACATAATTCAAAATGAAGTGTTTATTCAATAAAACGTACAATTAGTGAAACTACAATTGTGAAAAGAAACTCCATGGCCGCTTCAAAAAAGCCACAAGCTTGTAATATCTGCTTATGTCATGATAATTAATGTTCATCATCGACTTCAACATAGAGTAATTCGATCAAAGCGTTGACGATTTCCATATTTTGGACTTTTCCTATGCAAGAAGCACTTTTTCACTGGCCTCCTTGCCACTGACAGTTTTCTGATTACACCATTTCAAGAAACGATCGTATGAAAACACGTACTGTCGCTTTGACTTACTAGGCAATAATTCAAAAGCAGTTTTATTGGCAGCTTCTTCAATTTCCGGCGGTAGAAATTCATTTTCTCGATTATTTTCCATCGAGGAACGAAAAAACGAGAAAGAATAATTCGTGATTTATTGACGTTAGTTGTCAACAAAGACAAATCAAACTTGTTTCATGAATAGATTAGATGAAATTGGATTCAAAACTGATAATCTCAAGCCTATTATTTTATCAATTATTTAATGTAAAACAGGTATGCGTTAATTTGGACTGTTAATGGTGTTTGTAGAAAAAATAGTGTATGATATACCTGTTAAAAGTGATTTTATTTTGTTTGTAGGGATGGAACACTTGCCTTCTCACAAAATAAAATATCACTTTTAGCACTTATATCATAAATAACTATTATTGATAACATCTACATTATATTGGGTAATAATAAGTGATTGGATTAGTTGAATTGAAGAATAAGATGACTGGCAACTGTTACCTGCTTATTTGTCGTCATCCCCCACTTTCTCCCACCCGAAAAAAAGTTATAATGAGTCGCATAAATAATAGATAATACTTGCGAATATTCTGATTCGAAAATCATGCCTAAAAATAATGCTTTAATACGCAGCAGAAACCAAGATTACATCAGATATGATTGCAGTAATATATTTACCACCAAAGTTGTTCAACGACCTACTGACAATTTCATCCATGCTATTCTAAAACGTAAATATCGAACAAAATAGCAAAACAAAATTGAAAGTATGAATAGTTGAAAATATTCTTTAATAAACAAGACCACTCACAGGCGATATGTTTCGAATGTTGTTGTGAAAGGTTCAAAATATTATGATACCAATTCACATATCGAAATATCACTGAATTACCATAAACCGTCGTAATTTCTCTTACAAAATGATGTGGAGCCCCAATCAGATAATCAACTGGGATGAATAATTTGACAAATGTTTTAATAACTCAGAGAAAGCTCAGATATATCAATAATCAAGTGAAATTTGGACAGATATATGGTAGTTCACATAATCTATAAAGTAGCAATTAGGAGTCGTAATATTTGCTAGAGTGGTGAAAAAATATTTAATGGTATAATCATGACCATAGCATGTTTATTCGAAGATTGACAAGAACCAGTTTTATAATAAACTCAAAATTGCTTCATTGAATTAGAAACTAAAATGCTATAAAGTTTTTCACCTCATATCTGGTATTTAAAATCCTGTCCCGTCTAACAGAATTCCGAAAAACTCTTTCACATCACAATAATTTAACTTTCTTATGGCTCACATATACTTCTCCGTTTCTCACTTCACATTTACAAATATTGAGTTATGAAGCAGAAGGAAGTACGTCTGCAATCGAACATCAATAAATCATTCATAGCTATCGGTGTATGTTATCCTGGCAAGAGCTCTCATTGCGAATTTATGAATTGAGAGATCTATTGCTAGCTGGTGTTGAGTTTCGTATTGGAATATTCTCCTAGGCCTCGCTGAATATAATGCGTCATCTTTCGAAGGATGTTCAACAGAGATACACAATGGAATAGGTGGGCTAACATGTATCAGAACATTTTGAATTGCTTTCTTCTAGTTTTTATGGGTTCTTTACCTACCACTATTTGAAAAAATTAGAATTGATATTGGAACCTATACAATTTGCTGCGATAATTCAAAAATAGTTCCTTCTACTTCAATTATTCAGCAACTTTTTGTATATTTCCAGTCTTACTTCAACGTTGGCATTTGACAAAACAACTTCTTTGAAATCTGCTTATTCTCATTCACACTAAAGTCACACAACTGCGTCGGGCATTTCCTTCAAAGCTTCAAAATGTTATGACACCTTTATGTCTCATTTTATTATAACTTATGTCTCATAACTTTGGGCCGTTGACTGTATCAATGGAATATTGATACATTTTCATGATGGTTGAGTGCATTTGTTTCCACAGATAAATTATCACAGTTATTCAAAACTGATACTTTTGCGGAATCCTTGATAGAGTTGATTTTTGAAAGTATCATCGTTTCAAATTGAGAAATAATGAACGAAATATCATTTTATATGAAGACGAAAGCCTTGTTACAAATAATATTCCCTAACTTGAAACTATTTGCAATCGCAAAGTTTCATACAGCTTAAACACCAATGAATATTTCAAAGGGTACTTCAAAATACTCGAAGAATTGAGCCCGAATGAATAAAATTTGGAATCACAATATGTCTTTATTGAAAGAGATATCACATTTATCATGAATTCATCTGATGATGCATAAAGACATATTATTCTTATTATTGAATGAAATGAACATCTTCATTTCATTGGATAAGATCAAAAATCATTCAGCAGGAATTACAACATTGTTAAAGAAAGTCTTCCTAGTGGAGTATTAAAACTCTTCATAGTTTGAGTTCAACCCCCATAAATAAAAATATTTGAGTATTGTATTCGTTTGAAATGGTGGTAAATATTGTTACGAATTAACTAGCGCTCTCCTAGCGCCGGCCCTGACGAGATCGTAAACGCAGATGAGGGATCACGTCGTCATTTTCCAAGAACTGTTGATTGCCGCCTGGAGAATTCGAGACACGTCATCGGGGCTTCTCTCGAGGATTCTCGATAGGTACGCAGATATATAAGCATCGGGATATCGCGGCGAAAACAAGTTTTTATTCGGAGAGTTAGTGATTCGGCAGTTTTATTCAGAGCTAAGTGACGAGAGTAATTGAGAGCTAAGTGGAGCAGAGCTTTGTGCGGAAGTAGAATTTTTAGTACAGAGAGCATTGAAAAGTTATCGGAGCGATTTAAGTGTTGTATTGTATTGTGATAGAGAGTTATAATAAAAGAAGTTCAGTGTTGTTTGGTGTTTTAATCGAAGAACCCAGGGATAAATCGTAACAATATTAGTTCATAGTTCGTCTTATTGCACAAAATGATCAGTGAATGATCTTTTGTTTTATTCTCAAGGTACAGACTCATTCGATAGGAAAGCAAGTGTATGTATTGTTGGGACAAGGTGGGGGGAAATTATAGATAGGAGGTTCATGACAGCCTGCCAGGAGGTAACATGGCACCCTGTTCTATCGTGATCGATATGAAAATAGAATAACTTGATGATTCTTTGCAGTTGGTGGTTAGCAGTGCACAAAGTGGGTATATTTTTATGCGATCTGTTAAAAAGCGAAGTATTTCCGTGCGTCGTTCCCACGAAATCATTATTTTTCCCAGATAATATACGATAATCAAAAGTCACAAGATGCTTTAAACTTGCGTCAGTTTTTCTCGTTATTTCGAATGAACCATAAAATTCCCGCCTACTAAGTGATGGAACCCATAATATGTTTATATCTTCAATTTATAGAGCATCTCCGCAACCTACACGAACATTTCACATTCCTTCAATCGTAAAATTAGGAAGATTTTCCCGACTATCTTTTAGGTAACATTCATCATTGCAGTGTTCATTCAGTACGATACTTCATTCACAAATATACCATCAAATGGTTCATATTTGATTTATTGAATTTAATTCATTTATTAATCTTTGAAAAGATACAGATATTGATCAGCTCACAGTGGTGATATGGTGGCCTTAGAGCTAGTCAGTTCCGCTGGAATATCGCGTGGATTTGACAGTAAGTTTATGCAAATTCTGTCAAATTCTGAGGATCTATCCCGGTGCACCGACCTATCATAAACAATGGTATTTTTTCTGAGACTCAAAGTTATTCACAAAGATTTAAGTTGATTGAATGTCTGTGTATTAGTAGAATTGAAAAACAGAAGTGATTTCTGCTCTCAGTGCATTAGGTAATCAGGATTTGGAAACCAAGTTCAAATTAAAAATAAATATATTTCAAATTCATCGATTTCACGTCTCTTTTACATCAATTTCAATAACTTACATTTTTTGATTGAAACTGAAATTTCAAAATATTTTTTTTTTAAAGACACGCGATTGACTTTCATCTTGGGGGTTGACCATGGATTCTGATGGCTGATTTTGAACAATATGTCAATCATACATTTTTTGTTATTTCATCGCCTCTATTTGTTGTCAATATATTATGTAATGGGATAATTGCTTTACCACTTCAGAATTCTTGATTTTTGCATAATAAGGAATTCCATCGTTTCAATTTTCGCAATTTGGTTATATTTCACAAATAGCTCTAATGCTTGTTATGTAAGTAATATTTTGGATTGCCTTTTTTGATATAAAGCTCTTTATTTCATTTTTCACCATGGAACTGACACAGATTAAAGAAATAGTCAGAATTAATTGTCACTGGATAATTTTGGGGCCATTTAGGATAATCGGAAATTATGGTTTCTACAACATGGCAAACCAAGTTTCAAGTTGAGTGTACTCACGACGTTTCGATTACTGGTATCCGCAATCGTCTTCAGGTGATTCGAGTGACTTATTTTCTTTGATCAATAAAACCTTCAATTCCATTTCTGATCAAAAAATCTATTTCAACCTTTTATTTGGATTTGATCACCTCATTTGATTTGTATATTTATTCTTTGAATCTCATTGTTCAACAACAATAACAACAATTATACTGAATTTTTCGTTTGAAGATCAGGTGATTGAACTTTTTGAAGATGAATCTTGAATTCTTTGTATTTTTCATTGCGTCTGAAACATTGGATCTAAAAAGGAAATGAAACTGGTTATTCAAAAAAGAATATTGGAAATGAAAGTTCTCAAACGAAATGATAAAATATTTTGGTGAATCTTTCAGAAAAAGGAAAATCGAATAAAAAATCTTAAATATAAAAAGTCAATCAGACCTGGGCGGAAAAGCTGGAGGGAAGCTTTCGGATCTATGTGTTTGAGGATGATCACTTACTTTTTTTCATTGAAAACGGATTGAAATGTATCAGGTCCTTGACTTTTTAATGTCGAGATCGGACATTGAATGTGAGAGGTTTTTATTGTGAAACAACTAGTTTTTGTGTATTTTATTACGTAGAAAACCACTGCTAAATTGAAAATGTTCACACAGTTCCACACTATACAATGCTTTTTATGAGAGCACAGTACATTCGGCAGATCTTTCCATATAGAACGTTATATGAAATATCCGAACTGAAAATTCTTCAACGTAACATGTCATGTTTTCGAAATTTTTCCTTACCCCACCATGGCAGGTGAAAGTTGAGGAAAACATGTACCCAAAAATAAAGATAATAAACATGCTCTGTTTACAGCTTCAATTTATTTATATTTCATGCTGCTAGTAAGCTAATTATGGAAATAACCTGTTCTTTCGATCGATTATTTGTTTACAACATTTGTGTGTTCAAAATTCCAAATGAAATCTTGTAATGTTTGAAATACATTCGTTGTTAGTCATCTTCATCGGGTTGAATCAAAACAGATAACGTGGAGTTACGTGCATAAACAATCGCAGTTCAAACAGGAAGAGGATATGGATGCAGGTATTTTCAACTTATCAGAGATTGTGAGTAGCTGGAAATGAATCATATATGAAAAATTGAGGATCAAATTGGAAGAAATGCTTGAGAGATTTTATTATTATCTCGATATTTCTGGAGGCTTTGAAAGAGGAAAAATTATTTCCGGAATAACAAAATATCGGAATTGTAGTAACTGACAAGAATTCGTATAAGGACCAGGTCGTGGAAAGAAGAAAAATTATTTCCGAAATAACAAAAATTTTGATTTGTAGTTACTTAATTCGTATAAAGGGCAATATAACGAACCAAATAATCATTACATATAGTTTAATCGAAGTAGTTCATGGCACCTGGAACGCGGTACTTTGAAATCCTTGAATGAGTCTGTTGATATTAGGTAAGATTAGGTTAGGTTAGGGGGACTGTTGATATCAGGTTCGAAACATTAAAGAATGTTAACTTCATTCAAAAGGGGGAGGAGGGAGCATTATGAGAAAATCAGGTTGTACCAATAGACACTGGAGCAACCGGTTTCTCTTACAAAAGAGCTTGATTTCTTCATGATACTTCATGTCTTCATGGTAATGATTCTGAATAAAATAGCATACAAACCATTATACTATTTCATTTTCTACCCCCTTAAAACATTCAAACGATATGTGAAACGCGGACGATTCGTTTCTCCGCTATGGAATCGTCGAAGTTGACGACCTAATCGGGCAATTAATATTCCATATGAGGTATATAAACATTCGTAACACATTTCGTTGTATGCGACGAAAAGAAACCGAACCAACCAGCTAAGCGAGACGCTCAGACCACCTCGTGCACATCACGTGCAACGTGTTTTTACAGCTATTAAAGATAAAGTTGTTCGAATTCATTCATATTCATATTACGTGAATTGGTACCCAAGAACTGCGGTATTCGGTACCGAGAAATACTTCAAGTACATTTGGCATTATTGGAACCAAGCTCTCTTATGTGTGGAGTTTGGGTACTGGGAATATATAAAGTACTTTCAGAATGGAAGTACTGATTTTTTAAGTATATAAAGTATTCAGAGTCGTTTGAAGACTCACAGCCAACCACAGAATACCGTGGTACCGAAAATAACGGAAAAATAACCAACAAAGGTTGAAAAACTTGGAAAACTTCATTCATATTCCCACTCAAAAATTCTCGAATCAATTTTCTATAAAGCTAATGGTCCTTAAACCATTAAAAAATCTGCGCAAACCATTAACCGTAATAATTCATATTTCACGCAGTAATCTATGAGTAGTTTCATCCAACCTGACCTCTCCTAACATGAGTCAACCTAATGCACGTGATCTAACCTATACCAATCTAGAGGTGGTTTTGACGTATTACGGACAAACCTTGAAATAATCAGGATATGTATATTGCTGTGAAAAAATTGTGTGAAACCCATTATATCAGGTGAAAAATAGATAAATTTATGAGAGAACAAGTTTACTGGAGAATGCTTTTCTGAAATTCACAGATGAATTTTGAAATGCCTCAGAATTCTTGATAAAATGGTTGTATGTTAACTTCCGCATGAATGAATTGAGATTGAAAAACATTTAAGAAGAATAGTTTTTTATTTGAATGCACTTCGAACAATAAATTGAAATTTTTCCTCAAAACTTTTATCAACATACAGGGTTTTTCATTATGAGCGTTAATTAGCCGTTTCTGACAAACTGTTCAACGGATCAACCTGAGAATTTCACAGTATGCATAAATCAATATGACCTACAGGCCCATAATATTTTAGACGATGCGGCATTGTCGCTTCTACTATAAAGTAGCGGCTTCTTTGATTTTTCAAATAGAACACCCCGTATATAATATCATATTATGAATCATTATCACTTTGTCAACAAATTCATATACTATTTCTCTAAACCTACCTATTACCATTTAGAAGATAGAAATTAATTTCGATATTTTTTTTACCAAACATGAACTTTTATAAATGTTGATAATCTTGAAGTCCCTTGCATTATAATTATCAAATTTGAAATGGAGTGGAGTGATACTATGAGGATCTTCACTCCAAGTCATATTTTCATTTGCCTCATACAGGGTCTTCAAAAAATGATCTCAGGAAAAAATAAGTGGAACTCAATTTTTTCAAATGGAACACTCTGTATATTCCACTATTTTTGAGCTCTACATTCAATTTTAGATTGATTTTGTTCAGGTAATACTATGTTTCTCAATTAGTCACAGATAATACAATGGAAAGATAATTATTAAAATACTCTTCAACCATCGAATGAAACTTCTCTTAATAATAATAATAATAATAATAATAATGTTTATTTTACTATTTGTTAGAGTACAAAGTTCAAAAGTCCATCTTAAATTTAAACTAAAAGTAAACAAACATGAAACCCATAAAAACTCGAAGTTGTGCATGGGGTTCGCGTAAGCACATGAATAATAGTTTTAACGATGGTGAAAATAGATTTCTAATGAACATTTGATAATAACACATTATTTTTCTTATGAACCTGAAAAGTGAATATAATATAAATTTAAGCAATCAAATAAGATATATAAATCACAGTATGAGTTTAATACTAGTGAGTATAAACTGTTTCATAGGTTTATCTTAATCAAACTTTTTTTTTTTTATTATTATATTTCATATATGTAGTATAGTACGTTTTTACTTTTTCAATTACCATACAGTGAGCATTTGGGTTAGTGATCAGTATCTCACATTCAAGAAAAAATAGATATCTTTTCTATGAATACTGTTGATATATAATTTTATTTTCTTTTTCATTAGACTTACTGAGTTAATAACGATTAATTCTTTTTTCAGATCTTCTGGAACACAGTTGAATACTTTCTTACATAGGTATATATGATTCCTCTGTCCAATATTTTTTTTTGGTGCATCTGTTTTTGTATGGAGTTTTGTTTTTTTTCTGGTTTGATAATTATGATCCAGTGATTTCAAAAGTCTGTTTTTATTTTTATAAATGTACGTCATGATGTTATAGAAATAAAGTTGCCTTATATCGAATATTTTTGTTTCAATAAACAATTTTTCAGATGGATAATTTCTGTCTTTTTTGTGAATTATTTTCAAAAAATATTTTTGGATAACCTCAAGTTTTTTCATGTGTATATCTAGCGCACTTCCCCACCCAATAATTCCATACTGAATTCTTGATTCAATAAGGGCAAAATATAGGATTCTCAAATAATAAGATTCCAATATCCCAGAAAGAAATCTGAATCTGAAAAGCATGCTTCTTAGAGTATTAACTGTGTTGTTTATATGTCTGTCCCATCTGAGATGCTGATCGATCGTTATACCTAGGTATTTGATGTCTGAAACACTATGAATTTCCATGAAGTCATTATTCTGTTCTATGAATAAGGTATCATAATCAGGAAGTTTGTTTTTGTAACAAGCGAATGGTATGAATTTAGTTTTATCAAAATTGATCGTTAATTTTCGTGAGCTGAACCAGTTTGTAATTGTTTTCATATCAATTTCAGATAAAGATTTCAGATCATCCCAGCTCGCAGCTCTATAAAATACGGCAGTATCGTCCGCAAAGCTTGTTATTTCACCACTTATATTGAGGTTGAGGAGTTCATTTAGATATAAAGTAAATAGAATTGGACCGAGCACCGTACCCTGAGGAACCCCACACAGAACTTCTCTCTCATCGCTATATGTATCGCGAATTTGTACAATTTGTTTTCTGTTTGAAATATAGCTTGAGAAGAGCCCGTGCGCAGCTCCCCGGATCCCCACCCTCTCCAAGGCCTCCAACAGCAGAGTATGGTCTACGGTGTCGAAGGCCTTGGAGAGATCAAGGAAAACGCACAACGCCTGATCTCCCTCATCGATTGCCTCGTATATATTATTCATCAAATGACTTATAGCATCGGACGTGGATGTTCCATTTCTAAAGCCGAATTGTCTATCTGATTGTAACTTGAATGCTCTGAGATAATCATCTAGTCTGATCTTGATTACTTTTTCGAAAATTTTTGCTAGAGATGAGATTAGAGAAATTGGTCTATAATTAACTGGTAATGTTTTATCTCCTTTTTTGTAGAGAGGTTTGACTACTGCTAATTTAAATTGCCACGGAACATGAGCTTCGGAAATTATGTTGTTGATTATGTGTGATAGTTGACAAGATATCTCCTTTGAGATTTGTTTCAGTGTTTCAGCTTGAATCAGATCATATCCAGGTGCTTTATTCAATTTGAGACTTGAAATAATTGTTTCGATTTCAAGATGATTTGTTGGGGTAAGGAAAAGAGACTGTGGATGGTGAAAATTGGGTTGAAAATTATTCTGAGGGGGGCTTATTGCATTTGCCAAATCCAGACCTACATTGATGTAATGATCATTAAACGAATTGGCGATGTCTAAATCATTATTTGCTATTTTACCATCCTTGTGGCATAACTGTTTTATGTCTTGTTCATATTTTTTCGGAAATATAGTATTTATAGTTTTCCAAAGGTTTTTACTATTGTATTTATCATTGTTTATTTTTTCTTTGAAATAATTATTTTTTGTTGTTTTGATCAGGAGTGTGAGATGATTTTTGAAGTTTTTATATTCATCTCTAAACTCGTTTGGGTTATTTTTAAACTTTTTATACAAGTCATTTTTATGATTTATTGAACGTAAAAGTCCGGGAGTCATCCAACATTTCCTATGAATTTCACTTCGTTTTTGTTTAATCGATGAGGTATTTTTTTCAATAATATTTTTCAGATAATCAGAGAAATATGTTGTTGCCTCTTCAACATTTTCAATTTCATAAAACGAGGACCAATTTAAATTTTTCAGATCATATTTAACTTTGTCATAATTTATGTATTTCTTGAATTTAGATAATGACTTGTTTTTGTTATTATGATTCTCAAAGGGGAAATTGATGACTTCGGTATAATGATCGGTTATATTTGTTTTAATAATATATGAAGAACATTTTGTCTCTATATCGAGAGCTCTACACCTATAAAAACAGTGGTCAATGCAAGTAGAGGATCCCTTTTGTTCTCGTGTTGCTTTGTTAATCAGTGAAGTGAAATTATATTCACCCATTAGGTTTAGGTAATCGTTTACTACTCCATCATTCTCGTCTAGTAGATTTATATTCACATCTCCAAGAATTACGTGATTATGAACCGAGTTTCTATATGTTTGTTCTAAGTAGACAGCGAGTTCGGTTACAAACATATCAGAGTTTTCAGATGGGGATCGATATATACCTGTAATTTTCAATTTATTTTTGTCGTGAGTTATTACTTCCAATTCTATACATTTAGAGTTTGCAATGCTCACTATTTGGTAACTATAATTTAAATGTCTAGAGATGAACATGACAAGCCCATCATTTTTATTATTTGTACCCCTATTATAAATGAGTTCATAACCATTTAAAGAAAAAAAACTTAGGTCATGGATCTGAAAGGTTTCACTCAAAACTATACAATCAAAATTTACATTGCATCCAGTGAGCATTAATGAGAATTCGTCGAAGTTCTTTCCAATACTTCGGATGTTTTGATGCAATATGCTAAACGAGTTCATCTGTTTCATCTTACAATTTAGATTTTTATATTGATTCATGTCCTTGAGTACAACTGTATCTACTGGTACATAGTTGTAGTCTCTGATCACTGGATCCATTGTAATAAAAAGAAAAAAATAAGAGCCTGAATTATTGAAAACAAAGATTATTATTTTAGGGAGTATATAATAAAAAACAGATATAACAGTCTATGATTGATGTTTTTTCTTCCTGGTTTTCCGAGCACTTTTGGGACTATTGGATTTTGATTTCTTCCTCTTTTTGTTATCTTGCTCCAAGGTATTTTGTTTATGAGTTTCTGTATTTTGTGTTACAGGATTTTTGTTAACAAACGTGGTTGGCGCGACATAATCCAATGGGATACTCTCAGGTGTGATTTGTATATTCAGCGGTGTATTTTGATTCTCTTGGTTTTCCTCGTCACTTACGATTGAACTTTCGTCTGAACTTTCCTCATGTAATTCGAGTTCAAGATTTTCAAGGTCACTTATTGAATATAGCTCACCCTCAATTTCAATTTTGTTTCCTTTAATTTTGGCAATTTTATTTTGTTGCCTTGCCTTATTTAGGTGCTTGCGAAGAATTTTCAAATCCTCTTGATCTTTCTTACATAAATCATTCGATATCGATATTCTTTTACTTCTGAGATTTTTTAATTTTTCTTTATCTTTGAAAATATCAAGTTTTCTCAGGAAAGACACAAATTCCACAATGACAGGACTATTTTTTTCTTTTTTGATTTTGTAAATATTGTTTATTTCGGTAATCTTCAGGTCCAGTTCAAGAAGATTATTCAGTGTATCAATAGTCTCTTTAGGAACATTTGTATCTTCCAGTTCGAGACCAAAAATTATAATATTGTTTTTTCTAGCTCTTCTTTGTAATATAAGGTACTGATTTTCGATAACTCTGACTTTATCATTTGTGCTTTTTAGACTTACTTTGATATCAAACAATAGTTTTATTAACGCTGAAACACGAACTGAAAATATATAGATAATAGTATTATCTGAAAAACGTCAATCCAAAATTGAATGTAGAGCTCAAAAATGTTGAAATATACAGGGTGTTCCTTTTGAAAAAATTGAGTTCCGCTCATTTTTTCATGAGATCAAAGTATCTGCATTTTTTGAAGATCCTGTATGAGACAAATGAATATATGATTCGGAGTGAAGATCCTTATAGTATCACTCCACCCCATTTCAAATTCGATCGTTTTAGTGCAAGAGAGTTCAAGATTATCAGCATTTATAAAAGTTCACGTTTGGTAAAAAAAATATCGAAATTGATTTATATCTTCTAAACTGTAATAGATAGGTATAGGGAAATAGTATATGAATTTGTTGACAAAGTGATAATGGATCATAATATGATATACGGGGTGTTACATTTGAAAAATCAAAGAAGCCCCTACTTTATAGTAGAAGCGACAACGCAGCATCGTCTGAAATTAGGCGTATAGGTCATATTGATTTATGCATACTGTGAAATTTTCAGGTTGATCCGTTGAATAGTTTGTCAGAAACGGCTAATTAACGCTCATCATGACAAGCCCTGTATAACGTTATTACACATTGTATTGCTTGTAGCGAGATCTTAGTACTCTTATTCACTCATTTTGGAAATTAAGACAAAATTGAAATCAATCAGAAGTTGTTTCATGTATTCAATTACCCAGATGAATCTCGCGACAACCGTTTATAGTTTATATCATATAACTCGTGTAATGACATTATATGTTGATAGTGAAAGTTTCAAATGTTTATTTTATTCTATTGAGTGCTTTCAAATGAAAGTATGTTCTCAGAAGAGTTTTTACTTTCAATTTATTCTTTAATGCACACGTTCACTATAAGTATAAAATAATAGGGTTTGCTGAGAATACGAATATGAGTTAAACTCCATTGGTTCCATCCGCCTGACATTTTGGTGGACAGCTCTGTTAGTCTGTTCATCTCATTATACACATCACTGTTGTGAGGTGGTTTGCCAATTCATTTCGAATACTCTAGCTCTTCAATGAGGCCTTTCGATGATTCCATCTTACTCAAGGCTACGTATGCTTGATGAGCAGCGAGTAGCCTCAAGCCTAAGTATACAACGACATAGTCGACAGTACTGCTTTCCCAGGGCTTCCTTTAGACACTGCTACAGGACTGCAACAAGGGGGTATAACTGCAACTGACTAGCTCTGTATGCGATGCGGAGAGGGATTCGTAGGTAAAATAAATGATCACAACTAAAAATGAGAAAGGTGTATAATGCGTATGATTTTTGAAATAAATCTTTGTGAACAAAGTTCAAGGTTCCTGATAAATCACCCTACTTGGGTATGACTGTATTGTCAATGTTCGTCTACTCTTTCGACAAATCAAATATCAATTACCCTTTGGTATATACCTTCGGTGTACATTAATATTTCTCCAATGGTAGGTACGTATTCTATAGCTTGCACAAGATATAAACTTATAGTTGGTACACAGTTATTCTATTCTATTTAAATGAGTGATCTTTCAGGTCTACTGATCACATAAACCCAAATAGAGATGATATAAGAACTATGTAAATAGGCAAGCAGATTGTGAATAAAGGCCACAGAATGATATGGAACGGTCTTACTTGGTAGAGGTGATCAGGAGATGCTCGAGTACGTTCCAACGGCAAATACCTGGATAGCTGTTCACGAAGCTGGGCGCAGGGATACTACAAAGCTGATACAGGTGGTACAGGCAGATGTCTACGGCTATGGTTAAAATACAAACATGCAGCAAGCGTGGAAATATCGACACCTCACAACGGCCATGCAAATAAGCAAGACTACCAAGGTAGTGAGATGTATGTTCTACCTGATGTTGAAGTGAACTGAAGAGGCCTAAAACGAAGTAATTGGTGAACTAATGTACTTGATACAAGAAGTAAAAGGAATAGCCACCTCAGATGTAGGGTGGCCTCGTAGTTTCTTCCGAAATGTAAGTAAGCAATAGAGAACGAAATCCACAACAGAAGTGATTTGATAATCATCCAAATGATCAGTTTTCTCTATCGATTTGTCTTTCTAGGGCTAGAAAATCCGTTTATCACGAAAATCTCAGGAGCACATGCCTCCATGAAAGTTAGCCTGAAAAAGAAGGAAATCAAGGTTACTTTTTTTTGCAAAAGCTTGGAATCCCTCAGATCTTTAGAAGCGATAACCCTGCTCGATCATATTTCATTCATGCCAACTATGAAATTACCACTGTTCTGTTCTTTTCAACAAAATTAGTTCAAATGTCCCAATATGGAGCTTTAACCTCAAAGGTAAACAACATATTTTGATGAATATTCACTAAATGAAATAATACCAAGGAGTTATTCCAGGTGGCCTGTTCGAAGATATAAGAGCTTCAACTTGAAATGGTGCTATGACAGAGATTTTGTGAGGGATGTTGACATACCTCCCTCAATTTTATCGAGCCTCAAGAACCACGATAGTCCAGACTATTTCAACCATACACCGCTCCGAGGATATATCGAAGGAGATCCTGAGAAGTCTCTGAACAGAGTGAGAAAGTTGATAGGTAAGTACCATAATGAACTATACAGGAGAGTTATGGACTAATGATTTTTATTTCAGGTATAACCGTTGTTCGATAAGAGACTAATTTTATATCCTTTTTTTTTGACAACATACAATATAACTTGAAGTGAGAGTGAAATTAGGACTTTATTGAATAAAAAGAGTTTATTCAAGATCTGTATACTCTTTTTTTTTCTAAATTTTGGTGATGTTATAAATTGACCCGTAACAACAGATATGAGCCAATATACAATAGGGTTCGCCCCGGTGCCCTGAGGCGGGACGTTCATGACACCATGTAAACCATAATGCCACTCTGTTCTTGCCACGGCCACACCTTGACTTGGGTGTTCGGGGGATTGCGCAACTTGTTTCAGCTTGGAGCTCACTTGTGCCTGAGGAAACACAACTCTGGATTTCATTTTGGAGTTGTCCTACTAGACTCAAGAAGCCTCAGACTGATTGAAGCAATAGAGTATAACTCACATTCGTACTCTCAGAAAGCCCCTTTCATATGATACCCATTTGGAAGTCCGCTATTTGGATTGAGAGTGACCTCAATTTATTTTTCGAGTTATTCGCAGCAAGCCCTCTTAGTTGATACCCATCTTAAAGCAGTGCACTAAAGATGACTAGTCCCCCATCTTGAGTGTTCCGCTATGTTTCATTTCAAATGACGGAACACATGTTACCAAGCATTGTCATTCAAACTCAACGTATGTACTGACATCCAGCTCAATCGGTTGAAGATATATGCTCCAGAGTTGAGTTGCAAGATTTTACCCGAACAAACGTAGTTACATACATACCTAGCAAGTTGAAAAAAAAGGTTGTGAAAAAAAACATCGATATACAGTGTACTGAAATACTTTGTAGAGATGGCGATTCTCTCAACAACTGATTATTATTATCATCCTTTTCATATGGCGCCCAACGCGGGGCTTTTTTTTGCATTTCCAGAGGAGACAAATTCCAAGAAATCAAATCAGTTTCATTTGAATCAATCATTTTATTTTTGTATTCTCCATTGTCGAACATTTTTTTGAATTCAAAAGAGGCGGTTACTCTTTCTGAGTACTGTAGCGCTCAGGGGCAACTCATTGATATATCGGTGGTGCATTTGTAGGGAAATGATAAATATCTACACTACCACCCACTCAGTGGGTTCATCCGTTACACAAACTTTACTTGATGAGATTGCCGATTGATACCTGAGCAACCAACATTATGTATTTACTGAAAAGTTTAACATAATTCTATTTGAAATCTCAGTGAGGACAGCGATTCGGTTAGTTACACGGTCTGCATTTCAAGCTAATAAACATGTCAGTTTCTTTCTAACTATTCAGAGTGTTGAATCGATGACAGTTTGTATACAGAACTAGTTATAACTTTTCATTCACTCAACGGCTAATATTGTCCCATATTTGTCAATGAAGAAGAAATTCCGATGAACGAATGAAGCTCTGAAGATATGGGATTTCATGAAGAGGTTACCATATCAGACTTCCCAACTACTTCCTGATTCAAAATAATTTATTGTACACTAGTTAAGCCATACCTTGAGTGTTGATCGGTAATATTGGCTCATTGTTGTAACATACAAAATCTGACGTCCTCCTATGGAAAGTAACCAAATCTTCATAATATCTCTTTTTTAGCACCAGCTATGGTTTTTTCAGCAAGATTGCGCCAATTCGAAGAGAAAAGAACTTATTCAACAAATCATTTTTTGTATTTGAACAACAACTGCTTTTATATGTTTATATTGCATTTCCAAAATATTCAAGATGATTTGTGTTTTTGTTCGCTTATTGATTCACGTACTCCAACAACAACATAAGATTAATGCCCATTTCCTGTAGGATGTATTCATAAAATATTTCCTCGAATCAATTTCTTTTGGTACTACTGAGTAAATCGAATGAAGAATATCGTTAACGAGCTCCTCACACCCCGTTTCAATTGATTTGATTGAAACATCGGTATATCTGAATCATAATTTTTATCGAGAAGGTTATTAATAGGTTATCAATTTCATATGCATTTTGCGTATTATTCTGAGAAATCAATTTTGAAATTATCCTCGATGATGGTTCTTTGTTCTTTTTTTAATCTCGCCAACAAGATATTACGACACTTGGCGGAAAAACCCATAATAATGCTTATTTGCCGTCGAAAATGGTAGCATGAAGGTATGTTACAAGTATTCTTTGTATTCTAAAAATGAACAATTTGTTCAGGCCAGCCTCAACTCACCTACACTATAGGTTGACGGACTAACACCTATTAGAAAACAACCTCTCCCCTGGCTAATACCACGAAGGGCATTGGATTACATCCAACAGGTGTTTGTGCGGGATTCTTCACAGAAGAAATTCCACATATGCTCTACCAGAATTGATTTTCAATTATTGGGACGGGACACACTTGCAGACCGGTTTCGGTTCATTCGGTTCATTGTTCATTTTTAGAATATTTGATTTAAAGCCAGTCTTCAAGCATGCCCATGAATATTTGCATTATTAGTATTCTTTGTGCTTTTCTTCTAGAGAATTTCATCTCTTCTTCTGCATTTTTTTTCTGCATGAATATCCCTGATGTCTAGGAAACACCTCAAAAGCTCATCGAATAGCTTATACGAGCAGGGGATACCTGGCACCTACAGTTTATGAAGTGGAATCTGAAGTTTGGCTCCGTAACTGGAGCAATCACTGAGTTTGGAAAATTGTGAATCAAGAATCGAAACTGGACCTCAAAGCTAAAAGCGCAAGTTCTTACAGCTTGTTCACGTCATAATTCAAAGAAACATTCACGTCAATAAAATTAACGTTGACTTGGTAAAAATAATAGAATGGGGTAACATGAGCTTGGTGCAATTCAATGCTACGAAAACTCAGGCATGTGTCTTCTCAAGAAAAGCCGATCTATCATCATCAAATATTCAGATGTCAGGAGGAACTATTCCTACAAAATCAAGTATCTCGATGCTAGGAATTACGAATCAGTGATAATCTCTCATGGGAAAACCATGTGACATCGATCGCTAAAAGTGCTTCCCAGAAGCTTTGATTTCTATCTCGTGCAAAGAAATACTTCACTTCTCGTCAGCTTCTAATGATCTACAAGGCTCAGATATGACCTGTCATGGAATACAGTTCTCATGTGTGGAGTTCGGCTCCAAAACATTCACTGAGACTTCTCGATTCTATTTAGAAAAAGGCAATTCGTCTTGTTGGTGATTCTTCGCTCACAGACTCGCTCACTTCATTGGATCATCGTAGAAGGGTCGGAGACTTGTCTCTCTTCTATAGATACTTTCACGGTCGATGCTCTTCCGAATTGTTATCAATCGTTCCCCCTTGGCAATATCTTTTTTTTTTGGCGGGGTGGAAATCGCTGGACACCAGGTACTGGTTCCGCCCCTCCCTGGTAGTGTGGGAGTTGCACCGCACTAAAACCACCCCCTTGCCCTCTCTCATACCCGGAACTACCCAGAAGGGTGTACGTCAGGTATGAGCGGCATCTTTCAGAGTTCCTTGTTTCCGTTAGTTCATGCTATCAGTTTTGATTATCTCCTCTCTGATTTTCTTTTTCCTCCTCCTCTTTCTTTTTCATGACTTGCCTTAGGAAATTTGCTCCCCTGTCCCATTTTCCTCTGCTTGATAACATGTTTGCTACGAGGTTTTCTGGTGTTATTTGTATATTCCATTCTGTTTCTAAATTCGTGCGAGCTATTACCCATCTATTACAGGAAAAAATTGTGTGCTCTGGATCATCTCTTAGCGCACAGTATATACAATTTTCGTCTCTAGTAGTTTTAAAACGTGGTTTCATTCCATGCCCTCTGCCATAGCCTAATGGTCTCCTCCCTCTCGGAGTTTCTAACCTCGGGGTTCACTTCAACCCAGTTATTCAGTCGTGATCTCTCTCCTACTAGAAGATTTATGGGGGGCGTACTGGTTAGGACACAGATTGTCTCCTGAGAGACCGTCCTATAGGCCGCAGCCACTCTCAGGAGCATCCTCCTCTGCGTTGCTAGGACCAAGTAAAGCAGTCGCCTTTTTTGGTTGCCAGGTCCCCTGATGTTTGGTAGCAATTTCGTTAAAGCTGCGGTTTGCTTGTCGGCTTTTGCACATACCTGTCTTATGTGCTCGTTCCAAATTTGTTTGTCGTCTAGCCAAACACCAAGGTACCTGACAAACTTTTTGGGGGCTATCGTTACTCCCCTTAACTGAAATGCGATACCTTCCCTTATTCTAGGACCCCTGAGGATGATCACTTCCGTTTTTTGGGACGCTATTTCTAACCCATTTTCTTGCATCCATGCTATTATTTGTTCTATAGCCTGGTTCCCGTTTGAAACTAGTCCTTCCTTCTTGTCTGCCTTGACCAACAATGCCAGGTCATCGGCATACGCTATAGTGTGACAGTTTCGTGGTAGAGGAAGTCTCAAAACTCCGTCGTACAGTATGTTCCACAAGGTGGGTCCAAGGACCGATCCCTGTGGAACTCCCTGTGAGATTTCAAGCAGCTGTTTGCTCGTTTGTATTTTCCTTTCGGATAGGTACTTGGCTACCAGGTTTACTAGGTACCTGCTTATTTCCAGCTCCTCCAATCTGTTCACTATCAGGTGTCATTTAGCCGTATTGAAAGCGTTTTCAACGTCTATCAATACGACTGTCGCCCACTTCGTGGTACCCGCTCTGACCTTTCTCAGTATGTGCGTTATAGCTGTTGTCGTAGACCTTCCAGCCCTGAAACCAAACTGTGTTCCTGAGAGTCCTTGCTTTTGTTCCAGTTCGCTTTCCAATCTACTCTTCAGGATGTGTTCGTATAGTTTGCCCATCGTGTCTATTAGGCATATAGGCCTATATTTGGTGACACCCTCCTCTGTACAGCTCTTCGGGATGGGGACTACTTTAGCTGTCTTCCATTGTTCGGGGAATATTCCTTCCATCAGCACCTTATTGATGATTTGTCTGATCGTCTCCGGTATTGTTTGTGCCGCCATCTTGACGACCTCTGGTAATATGCCGTGGCAATATCTATATGGATGACTCGACGAGTACAGAATTCCCACCCCTTTGCTGTGGATTTGGAAACCTGTCGCAACTTTCTTGCTCAGGGATCTTTTTTCAATAGAACAGCTGAACTTTGGAACTCCTTGCCAAAAGAGGTTTTTCCTGAAGCTTTCAAACTTCAGAAATTCAGAGTGAATGTTAGTTCGTATCTCCTGTCTCTTGATTCACGCAGTGTTCTTTGAACATCACAGGGCTTCCCTTTCGTGTGAATCTGCATATCAAAATAAAAATTTGTTTGATTTTGTTGAAAACCCATTTCATATTCAAGAATTATGGCCAGAAAAGGTGTTTTTCTACAATTGACAGCAAATATCACTTATTTTGTTTCAATTTATCACTACAGGAAAAAAAAATGATTGTGAGAATTGTAATAATTTAAAAATACAATAATATCATACATGTATCGTTATAAACAAACGGAGAAAAAAAAGCTCAACTCGACAGCAAAGTAGATTGACTGTCTAAGCTGAATTCCTTACCTTGCTATGCACGGCTATGAACTATCAGCCGCGGCAGTCAATCCACTACTTTGCTGCCTAGTAAAACAAATAAATTTTTCTGTCACATTTACGAAATGTATCGAACCACGTCAGGAGAAAGGTTTTTTATTTCGTCTTGCTGTCAAAACATCAATGAAAAAAATGAGCGCCCGATTACATCAAATATTTTGCTAATGTAGAAATATCTTATGTTGTCAATTGACTGAATTAAAAACAATCATAATATGAAAATCATTTTATGTACTTACCAATTATCACAGATCTCCAAAAAACTGCATATATTGCGAATAAATATTGGGGTTCACATTGAATAGTTCAGAAGTTTGGTTTATTTATTCAAGGAAATATGCTCATTGAACTGTACAAAATAGAATGATTTGTATATAATCACAAGTGTGAGTAAGCCTAATATATTTAATTTAAATGTTCAATATCTAGAAGTATACAGTGTGTAATAGCGAAAACTTAACAGAGCCGTTGTTGAATATAGAAAGTAAGATTTTTTGAAAAACCTCGGACATGTCGATTTCTAATTAAAGAGGGACACCTTTCAGATTACCCAGATTTTTTGTAGTACGTACCCCCGCGGAGGGGTGCGTCCGACGACCCTTATTTAGATAAGGAAAGTAGGTCGACCTTGTTTTAAAGGTCTTTCGAATACCTTCACAACTCTGTTAACAGAAAATTTTTTTGACGATTAGTATTCGAGTTGATTTGGAGTTTTAAAGGTATTTTTATTGAGTTCATCGCTGTTTTAAATAGATCAAATTGTTTTCAAGGTACAATTCACCTTCAGAACTTTCATAAAAAAATAAATTTTTGCTTTTTATGACAACTTGCTTATACGTGTCCATGTGATTCCAAATTTTTGTTCGGGGATGGGGTTGGTTACCAATCGTTACAAAAATTTTCTTTTGAAAGAGTTGTAGAGGTATTCGAAAGACCTTTAAAACAAGGTGCCACTCGACCTACTTTCCCTATATAAATAAGGGTCGTCGGACGCACCCCTCGGAGGGGGTGTGTACTACAAAATATCTGATTAGTCTGAAAGGTGTCCCCCTTCAATTAGAAATCGACGTGTCCGAGCTTTTTTAAAACTCATACTTTTTATATTCAAAAACGGCTCTGTTAAGTCTTCGTTGTTACAGACTGTATAATATAAGCCTATGATATGAGAGTGAAAAATTTTCAATCTACTATAACAGGCCACTTTCACCGCGACGAGAGCACAAAATTTTGACATTCAACTTCATTTTTAGATCCTTGTAAATATACGCAAGCTGCACATTCTAAATGAAGACAGACTAACGTGCAAAAGAGTAATATAATTGTGTTTATCGAAGTAACGTCTTTAGAACAAGTATGCTGTGGTTCACTCTTCGGGATGCCTTGGAGAAATCGGTATAAATAGAACCAACTTGCGTTCCTTGGTGCAGGGCATTTGAAAGAATTTTGTTGACTTAAGTGCCTGGAATCCGAATTGTCCATTGAATGAAAATCCTTCTGCTTATGGTGCTAGGATTCAAATACTTTTGGTATCGAATTTAATATGCTCATGGGTCTGTGATTTTTGACAGGAATTCGAATCCAGATTTGAACACGGGTATTGAAAAACTCACTTTTCAGAAGCCTGAGACGCAACCAGTTGCTAATGACAGATCGAAGATGGAAAATAATGTTCGAGCCAAATGAAAACTGAAATATTTCAGTATACTTGAGGGTTTGCTATCAGGATCAGCGCGTTTGAATGAACTCAAGATACACAGTGTCAAGTAAACTTGATATATGAACAAAATCACGATGACAGATTCAAAATGGCATTTCAGTAAGTATGCTTACTAAAATTGCTAAGTTTTTCCTGAAGAATTGGTTGAGGTTCTGAAGGAATGTCAGAATATCCCTTCTGTTGTCGGCGGCATGCCAAAACGTCTTGATGTTCACAGACACAGGCTGCTCAGTAGATTTACATAGGCTCGATGGCTAGGATGTGTATAGTATAACCAATAATGATTGAGAGTAAAGCGCGTTGTCATATCTAAATTTTACGTTACCAGTTTATAGCAGAATCAAAATATAGTAAGCAGTAGAGTTGTAGGTTGTGGCAAATTATAGATAATACACAATACTAGTACGATTATTATTCATGACAAGAATCAGTAATGAGCTTGTAATGAGTAACACTTATACATTTCCTGATTACTGATCAGTTAAAATTCATTATTTTCTGTATAGTGGTAGATATTTATTACAACTAGTGGCAACGCAACGATATTTCTGTCTTTGTCACTTTACCGTAACTTCCATCTCATCGTTGCAGCCATGAGAGTATTATTGGTTTGTGAATTATTATACAGCGTGAATTGTACGTTTTACAGTTAAGTTAGTTAGCAATCGACGTGTTGTGATAACAATTGGTGAAAATAATAGTGCTAATAAGTGTTTAAGCGTCACATAATTATATTTCTACACCGTTCTCAAACTACTCAAAAAATGGGAGACATGGTCGGGACTTCCACGTCGAAAAAGGTAAAACGGTCGGAGTCTCGGTCAGTAAGAGAAAAACAAATTTTACTGCGAGTATTTCACTGTCTTGAAAGAGATCATCAGCCACCAAAAGATGACTTTGTGCATATGTGCTGTAATTCTACGTATGTACCTCCGAATAACCAACCGGGGATTTCTACATCATTAAGTTCCACAATTACAAAAGATAAATTAGTTGATATGTGCTCTGATTTTACCGGTGTACCAAAATCATCGATTTACAACATACTAAGCGAAGCAGAAATTCATAAGGACGTACAAACGCCAAAAACTAGTAGCGGACGAAAAAAATTCACAGTTGATGAAGAAGCCAAAACCAGTATACGCAGAACTATTCACAGTTTCTTTTTCAGAAATGAGCTGTCCACACTACAAAAAGTTCTGGAGGCACTTAGCGATTATGAATTGGTCCCAAAAATGGGTAAAGAAACTTTTAGGAAACTTGTACACGAAATGAAATTTACGTACGGAAAAGTTGACAGGAAAAGCATTCTCATTGAACGTGAAGAAATGATAGCATGGAGAAGAAACTATCTAAAAAAAATTAACGAATTTTGGAAGCTCGAAAAAAAAGGTACTTCATGGACGAGACATGGGTTAAGGACATACGGTCAAAAAAGTATGGCAGGATGGTAATATAACAAGTGCACGACAAGCCTTTATTGAAGGTTTGTCAGTTGGATTAAAACAGCCATCTGGAAAAGGTAGTCGTCTGATAGTTACGCATATAGGAAGCGACAGTGGATTTTTACCAAATGGTGAATTAATTTTTAAATCTAAGAAAACAGGCGACTATCATGAAGAGATGAATGCGGAGGTGTTTGAAAAATGCTTTGAAGGCATCATTCAACTTGTGGAACCTGGGTCTGTCATCGTCATGGACAATGCCCCATACCATAGTCGACATTTAGAACCATTACCGAAACAATCATGGAAAAAAGCAGCAATTCAAGAATGGTTAATCAATAAGAACATCCAATATAACAAAGATAGTTTAAAGGCAGAACTACTTCAGCTAACAAAATTACACACAGACAAATATAAAAAATTCGCAGTGGATGAAATGGCGTTAAATCGTGGAATTACAGTTTTAAGGTTACCATCATACCACTGCGAATTAAACCCAATAGAAATAATCTGGGCGCAAGTGGAAGGATATGTGGCACGAGAAAACAGAAAATTTTAATTAGTGGACGTGCAACATCACCTACAAGAAGCTATTCGAACTGTTTCTGCAGAAGACTGGAAGAAATGCATGCAGCATGTTTTAAAAGAAGAGCAAAAAATGTGGGACGTAGACAACCGTATTGAACACAATATTGAACCAATCATAATTCACTTTGATGATAGCGGTAGCAACAGTGACGAATCTGAGGTTGAAGATTAGACGAAAATTTGTACATTTATATTATATTCTATTATCAAAAATTTGTAATTTGTATTTTCTAGTACCCCTGACGATGAGTTTAAGTTACTCGAAAGCTTGAGAATAGTTATAGTTTACTTATCAATTGCTGTAACCCAATAGTGAAAAAAAGTTATATATATATATATATATATATATATATATATATATATATATATATATATATATATATATATATATATATATATATATATATTTGTGATTTATATCAATATTGTTAATTTATTTGGTACCTACTATAATTACCACGATTATTACTCCGTTTTCATAAGGCCCACCTAATGACTACAACGCTTAGGTAAATTACGATATTGCAAAGTTTTAATGGAATAAATAAAAAATGTGTATGAATATTTTAACTAATTGTACTATGAATTTTTCTTTCATTCTTAACCCTCTCAAAAATTAATAAGCACGCCCCCGATTTGCTGTCAACTGGGCTTACTTCTACTCCCAATCATTATTGGTTTTAGTATAGTCTAGAACATTTTTGGTAATCCGCAGCCCAGCTCGATAATTTGATTATCTGATGTACCTTCTTCTCATTGGTGGTACATGATTTCAGCTCTGGAGAACACCATATCAAAAAAACGAGTCAGATAGCAAAGATATTCAACATTCCATATTTTTAATAAAAATCTAGTTTTCTGAAGGATGTGAATTGAGATTATTTGCTATCGTATAACAAATTGACCAGAATACTGTTTTCTCAAGATACATGATTATATTTGTTGGGAGAAAAAAGTTTTGTTTTTCTGTTTTTTTTTTTCTTGAAAAAAGTAGCATTAAATTTCAGCTCGAACTTTCTCGGTTCCTTTTTGTATTCTTTTGAGTTTCTGAAGAAAAACCAAAAAATAACTTAACCTAATAAAGTAACCTCAAAACTGTTTACTCATACTGAAAGAATCTAAGATGCATAACTAACATTCTTTCAATTTTCAAATAGAACTCTATATTCTATAATATATGTGAACGTCTATTGTAAAACCCTTTTCAAAATTGGGAATGTCTAGGTATAAAACGAGTTCAATTCAAAAACATAATTTTCATACGTCACGCATTCCTTTGATAACCACATCTTAGATGAAGCCGTGAGGAAGGAGGATTGCATCAATATCTGAAAATCTTGTTCACACTTTCGATAACTTCCTCATCTCAATGTTCTAATGGAAGGTCGTTAGTGGCAAGATTTTATCGAATGATATATCATACTTCCGGATTGTTGAATTGAATATCCAAATATGTTTCCGTAAGCGATCGATTTGACATTGAAAATTAAGAAAGGACAGAGCAACTGATACAGATGTCTACGAATATCACGTCGTATATAATATCTTAAAGAATATCAGTTTGATCGTAACCTCCAACATTATCCTTAGTTCATTGAATTCATGGATATATAATTTGGAACAAATTGTTCCCGATTATTACATATATAGATATAGGTCTTGTTGGCGTAGCTCCCCTGGCTCCAATAATGACTTCAGTGTCATCCCCGATATCGATGAAAAGTTGTTCCTGTTGAAAGTTTGTTCATCCACTTCAACTCAATATGCACCAATAAAATCTTGTAAAACATACTTATATACGAGGAGCCTTGTTTTTGAGACAGGAGAAAATTAACCTTATTTTACCACCATCGAAAAATATCTAAACTAGATTTCAAGTCGTTGTCATCTAACTGAAGTTTTTTTCTCAACCATTTTTCAAAGGTGGACACTACGTAAAAAAATGCAAAACGATAAATAGACAACATCCTTTATGCGACGGTCCCTTTCAAAAGCTTGTGATGATAGAAATTACAAAACAATTGTGTTAACTACGGTCAATTTCTTGAAGAGTAAAATTATTCCCAAAATTTTTGGTGCAGTAATTTTTTTTATTTGTTAACACCAAAAATTGTCCAAAATTACAAAGTATTCTAACAAGAGGTTAATATTCTATAATATGAAATCACAAAATATCAAAATAAAATAAGTATTTTGGCACGAACTGAAAATTACCATGGACAAGAAAATCTGCACAAAATATTGAATGTAATGAATTTGTGCCGAATTACTGATTTTTTTTTATGTTCAATGTCAATAATATTGAGTTGTTGTTGCAATACTTTGTAATTTTGTGAAATTTTTGGTGTTAACAAAAAATATAATTAACTTTGCACCAACAATTTCGGAATTCTTTGGAAGATTGACCGTGGTTAACACAATCATTATGTAATTTGTAATATCACAGGCTCTTCAAATAAAATGTCGTGTACAGGATATGGCCTAGTTATTCTTTCAGCATTTTATTTTTCGTAGTCAACATTTGAAGAGAAAGTGAAAAAAAATTGAACTCCACTGAGATGGCCATGACTTTAAATCTAGATGTATTTTTCAATGTTGAACAACTTTTCTACATAACGTTTCCCGAAATTCTCCAAAAATAGAGTACTTGACTCAAAATCGAATTTTTGAAGGGTCCTTGAATATTACGTGTGTTTCACAATATTTCGTTGGTGCATACACAGTTTCAGTGGATGCACAAACTTTCATCAAGAATTACTTTTCATCGAAAAACCCTCCATAAGTGAATAACCCATAAGGTGCATACTTTCAAGGATGACACGGTATAAGTTATAACAGAACGAATGTAAGTAAGATTCGAGTAGGGCTTTAATTTTATTACAGCAGTCACTGGGAGATAAGCCTTTATTTGTCGTTTTCAGTTATCTTTCCATTTTTGCAATGAAATTTACCAGTTATCAGATGATAAGGGTATAAAAGGATTACCAATTTTTTTTGTAGTTGACAATTTGTTTTCCAAGAGGAAGGTGAAAAGTTCATTTTCAATTTCTTCTATAGACATTATGTCCATCAAGTAGTTTGCTACCATTCGCAATAACAACGGAATTCGAAAACATTTTTTCAGTCCCTTGACAAATCATGCAATCGATCTGTGTATTTCTTGACGAAACTATCCAAAATTCAAAGTCCTAGTATTTGGCAACCTTACGCAATATACTAGTCATTGAACGGTCATTCATAAATAAACTCCAGATGCGTGAAGAAAGACAACCTGGTTATTTTTAAACAATAAACACAACAGTCATTTCAGTAGCAAATTTCTGGGATGTTAAATATTTTTGGCATTTTTCATAGATGTATTTTGAACACAGTCTGTGACAGTACGAGTAACTATAAATGTTCTAGAGTCCTCGAAAAATCAGGTTTTGTCTTGAATGTCATTTAGTTTTCAAAATGATGTATTACCAGATCGTTCATGGAATCAGGTCGTTCAATAACCTTCCACCAACTCAGTAACGAATTCACAAAAGTATGTATTTACAGTAGAAGAATTATATACATCATTAGTGTCCCCTGGGGGCTACTGGGCTCCAGCTCCCCCAAACCATAGTATAATAGGAGTAGGTTCTACATATCCTGGATTTTATCCTTTGAAGCGATGATTTTTTGTATCGTTAGACATTTTGACTTCCGTTTTGAAATCATTTCCAATTAACTTTAGTGCAACAGTAATAACGAACACATTTTCATTGTTTGATGAAGTACCACATTTGTGGAGATGACTTCGTGTTTCCTTTTTTCAATCATTTTTAGTTATTTTCATTGATATATTTTTCAATTTTGTGATGAATGTTATATCCTTCAATGGACGTGGTTACTAAAGCCATTGTATTTAGATTTGGGATGAATATTTTCCGTAATAGACAAAATATACCATTGAGGATAAAAAATATATCAGAAAAATATAAGTACTTAATCTAGATCGTTTATATTGCTATATTACTAATAACAGCTTAGGTTATAGCCATATAGTTTTTTTGCATTGCTCCAGGTTCAAACGAAACCTTCAATGATTTGCAAGTGAATTTTCATCTCCACTTTGAGGCTGAAAGATGACTAAATAAGTAGAGCATTTCATGCATTATTTCATACTGAAGGTGTAAATGTTAATGTTGCTGCACACTTCATCCAATGAACATCAAACCTTCAACTATCTGAAGTGGAAGTGAAATGGGTTAGTTATGCATAAATCTTCTTGTGATCTTCAATGAAAAAAATTAATAAAAATAATTAATTTATGTTTTTTATTAGGCTTAGGCGCTCTGTCGGGGCCCTATTAACCGACCTTGTGAGTTGCCCTATCTAAGTTGAAACTGATCTTCTATGTCCTAATCACTCATGTTCTCATAGAAAATTGTAATTGTTAAATAGAAGCAATCTCATCTGATATATTGATGAAAAATACATTTCTACGCTATAAAAATGAACAAAGATATTTTCATGGTTTCAATTTTCTGAATAGTTATCGATTCTTTTATGTGGACATGTACTATGTTTTATACTTTTATACAATGAAAAATTTTGAATAATTGATAGTGAAAACAATCTCGATCTTCCAGAATCACGAACCTATGTTTGGTTTCACCCGACTTGATATTTGAATCAGCTGTATTCATTAAAATGCCTAGGACACTCAATAAAATTGTCGATAAATATTTGCTCGCTATTCATGTTTGAAGATATTTGTCATGTCTGGAATCGAAAAACGGGAAATAAACATCTCGAGTATTCAAAAGACTACGTATGCTTCTCACCTTATCATGCCACCTCGAATGTACGAACGGAAATTTGAATATTTATTCACGAATTAATATTCCACGCTCACAACTCGTGATGTTACCGAAATAACTGAGACCGATTGTATTTTGAAAATGCTTTCGTTTTGGGTGAATGTCATGGAAGTTATTGGGTTTTACGCGCGTGGTTAAAATCGAAAAATCAAAACAACAAAGGGGTTGCAGAACTGTAAAACTTCCTCACAGTTCAAAACTACCTATACTGTATAAAGCTACATAGTGTCACAGAAAGTTCTCCCTAGATACTTCGCAATGTGAAAAAGTTAATATAAATCCTGCTGCTAGGTATTTCGTAACTTCTATTCATAATGATATTTTGTTCTCGTAGAAGCAGGAAAGTCGATACAGATGTTTTCGTCAATCCTTTACATGTATCTTAAACACGTACCTATAATCTGTATTGGTGTGGCTCAGTTGATTTATCAAGGGTCAAAGCAGTCTGACTGCGTTCACACTGACCACGAATACATGATCATGTTGGAACAGTTACTCCCAACATCAAATCCCTAGGTAATAATCGGCTTCTCCGGAAACAACATGTATTGGCTTTGTCAGCACCGAATTCAAGAGGCACCAAAAAAAAATTCCACAAATATAGGTAGTAGAATTGCAATGAAATGATGCAGAGAATTATTTATCGCAAAAGTGCATTAATTATTATGAACCATTCCAAAAATCATAAACAATAATATTAACTGTAATCAATACGTATCTGAATCAGCCCGAACTTTCATGCACAATGTTTTGAAAATTTCTTATTGATGAGAAATAATCTGTTTGAAAACCATAATAAAAATCATTCAACAATAACAAAAATATAGATTTTAAAGAGTGGAGAAAATGGCGCCACGTGCATTTATCTACCATAAAAATTCTCATCATGCTCCTCCTGCAGTCGCGCTAACGTTAGTGTTAACGCCTGTGTTGAAATACACCTCACTTTACGCACAGATTCAATGCACAGGAACCACATGACTTAAATTACCGGAACCCTTTGATGTGTCAAAAAACCGAGACAAGAGGTATCGTTTAACGTCTGACGTTACTAATAATGCCACATCCCAAGATTGGTCACATATCTGTGCAATGCCAAGGTTAGAGCCATCAACAACGCGTTACGAGGCAGGTGGAGGTGGCCAACGGAAGTAACAATTTTCTACAGTCTACTTTTGAAAGAGGGAATACATGAAGCTTTACAAATCGTAATCTGCAAAAAAATACCTGCTGCGTGTTAGTGTGTTGGTGGAACACAGTGCATATTTTCGAAAAGTGCGCCCCATACTTTCTCGTCAAACTCGTGATGGAAGTAGTTCAAATTGTACTGAGAATACTGTGAGAAGTTGTTTCTTATTACATATTTTGCAATATATTCGGGCAAATTTTAATGGCCACGGAGATATGTTTCTAAAAAAAACCAAAATCAAATCAGCTCCACAATTTTTTTGCCTGGAAGGGGGCTTCAGCTGGTATAGGAGTATTAAGGAGTGAAAGTATCTTCAAGACTGGTCAATCATTCAGATCATAGTGTAGATGAACGTTGTTTCACCCCAGATACTCTATGGAAGTCTACTAAACCCACCTTGTTCATCTCATGATATGGATGTACATATTTTCATTGATACATTTGCAGTAGTAGACGTTCACATTTCAATATTTTTTATGAATAGTGTTCCAGTGGAATATGGGGTAAATTGACGACGCCACGTGTACGAATTAACTAATGTGTTTTATGGATCACTGGTGATTCTATTTGCCCAACACCCAAAAACCGATTAATCAGTGATTAACCGATATCGGTTGTCAGTTGTTATTGAAATGATATAAATTAGAAATACCACAAGTGGAGTTGATAGATAATTGTATCTCATGTATAATTAATTCTGTACCGATATAAAAACCATTCAATCACAATCAGAAATTGGTGGTTCAAGAATGAAGTGACTCAGAAAGTTTCGTACGATATTGTGAACCATATTATTATCTGTAGTATTTTTCAACGTCAAAGATCAGCCCATATGGGGGAAGAAAAAATCTCATTGCAAGGAATTGAACGATAAATTAATGACCTCTGCTTTACGTCTCTGCTATCCATTGAAAAATTTTCTAATCTTGATTCAATAACTAGAATATATTTTACACCACCGTTATTGCTGGAGAAACTCTTTATCATGGACTGTAAACCACAGAACGCAAAACCATTCATTAATAACCCGAAATGAAGATTATATGACTACTTAGACATCATTGTTTACTCACAGAACCTTGACAAGACATTCCTATGAACGTTGTCCTAGTAAATTGAATAAATCAGTTGTAAGTCTCTCAAAGCTCTATTACCAAACTTGAAAAATCTGAAAAAATAATAAAACACTGAAGTTTTTTTTTCTCACAACTCCTTAATCGAATTTTCCACATGTCTCATCAGTATTGAGTATTCATTTCCATTTTTAACAAATTTTGAACCATATTTGATCTTTCGTATTTTCATTATATTCAGATATTTTCATTGCTTTTTTCTTAGAGCTTCATCATTTTGCTTTTACCTATTTTATTTTTCCAGTTTCGAATGAAACGAATAGTTTGGATAATATAATTTCGAATCATCACCACTCAACAGGAGACATTGTTGACCAGACTCGAACAAATTTTATCTGGGAAAGTTTTATGCATACTTATTTATGTGGAGCATGAAGAATATTTTTATATTTGACAGCAACAATTTACAAGCTGAAGGCCACCCGCCTAGGGATCTTGTAAGATGCTCTAAAGAATTAAACGAGTTGTCGCCGTGGTATATACAACATTCTATTGTTCACATAAAATAAGGAAATTCTTGTCATATATCTAGAATGAGTTTTTGGACATCGAACTGTCCACATTGCCATCAAACAATGATGTATATTTGTTGTGTATTCAGTCCATTCGTAGATGGCATGAAGTGTTGCATCCTGTATCGTGATGAAAGAGAATATTTCGCAAATGATGTTTGTAAAGTCCTCCAAATCTGATGGAACATACAAAATTATCTCGACAACTGTTTGAAAACGAGTACATTAAGTCGAAGAGTAAAGAAATAAAAATTCCATCTTGACTCTAAGTATTACAATTCTTGGCAATTTAGATATAAAGAAACAATAACAATTAGGTGAACAATAAGGAATTTCAGCTATCATTTTCTCAAATGAAACACCTTATTGCTTTCCTTTCTTCGTAGTTTTTGGGTCCTCAACCTACCACAATCTGGAATAATCAGGAATTATTATGTATTCCCCATTCTCTTCTCTTTCTTGCTCTGATCATACTGTTTTGTATTCATTCGAAGAAGTAAATAATCAGGATTTGACGAGCATCCCAACCCAATTGCGTTTAATAAAATCAATAAAACTTTGCACAACTGAACAAATTTCGAATTTTATGTGTCAATAAATGAAGAATAAAAATACATCTCACACATGTATGTGAATAAATAACAAAATTTCAGAGAACTATCAGTGGAAACCGATGTTTATTACAAATTTCGTAACAGTGTGCATGTGAGAAATTAGTGAAAATCGATATCTCCAATATATTCTATAAAAAGTAAATGAACCTTTCAAATATTTTGCCGAATGATCAAAACATGACGCCAGGAAATACTCCCGCCAGATAAAATCCTCATTAGTAAAATAAAACAGACCTTATAGAAATGAAGAACGTCCCAAAACTGAGAATTCACGCAAGGACAAGTCTGTTTCGAGCGGAATGATAACAGAGACTGTTTTATCTTCAGAAGTTCTAATTACTTTCACCAGTTTGTGTGCTCAACTGATTTGATTCCTTTATGTAGAGGAAGGTATTATTTAATCCAAAACCTATCGGATTATTGTGACTAGCTATCGACTACATTCAAACGAACCCGATGTCTGAACATGTAATGTAAGTTATAATATTTGATTCTGATTTCGAAATTTGCTATTTTGTTCTATCATGAGGTTTTAAAAGTAATTACTGTATCCATTTTGATTATTGGTGACTATCAAGGATGCAATAAACATAGTGCTGGTTATATGATTTTCTATTCTATTCATCACTTCAAATTTGCACACTTCAGCTCTCTGATTTCTAGCAGAAAAAAAACAAAACCAGTTTCAGTTATATTCAGGTGAACATAAAATTTTCATCGAGTGTTGTTAGCTTCGGAAAATACGTCCTTTCTGTTGAGTTCTACACATCTAAGGAGTTCTATTACTTGAAGTGAATTGGCAACTCAAAATGGAAAGTACTGTAATTAGTGTTCTCATCTACAGAATATTGTTCGCTATAAAGAATTATTGTTGATGAAAGTTTCTGAAAATTCTCTCATTCAAAAAAAAATCTCGATAACTACCAAATAACACGAAATATTTTTGATAGTGAATATAATGTTTTCAACTGTGGAAATATGCGGAAAATATGAAGTACCAACCAGTGAATTGTTGTCCACCCGGTATGGAGAATAACCATATTATTTATCGAAATTTGAATATAGATTGTCTGGAGTATGATATTTGAATTCATTTATGATTGTTCATACTGATGATAGATATTTTATAGATATAGAGCTCACATATAATGTTATTGAATTAGTATAGAGAGGGTATATACTTTCCTTGGGAGGCGACATATCTGTTAACTTGGAAAAGGAAAATAGAGACAGTTATGAATTGCGCCAAAAGGTCTTTCTGAAAACAACTTTGAGAATGTAACAATAATCATAATTTCCATAGAAACACCATCAATTTGTTTTTAAATATCAATGTGCTCAACATACACTCATCACAAACACAAATATGTTTGAAATAAGCTTGACCAACCAACAATGGCCTATATTTCAGAATCTGTTTGTGTTATTCGCGGTTATGTTTTTTTTTGTTGAAACAAATGATAGATAGAACGGCAATGGAAATTCGAATAAAAATGTCCCTCCAATTCATTTGAATTAACAACATTTCTTTTCAAATCTCGAAGGGCGATGATTCTTTTTTCCAATGGAGTTGTTATTTCTCTAATATTTTTTCTAAAATATTCCAAGAAAAAATATCAGAAATACACTAATCGAAACACTTCAATTCCTTCCATTGACTATTAGAGGAAAATACCTATGAATTTTTCTTTATGATTCTCGCTTGAGAAAGTTCGTAATCTTGTTTTCCCCACAACAAAATGGAACTGCTAATCACCAATCATTCTCAAAGTAGTCAACTATTGGATAGATAAATGAGAGTCCTTATAGACGAAGTTTATAATAATATTTAAATGTATATAAAATTATAATGTAAATATATGAATATACAGAAATATAACTTATTTTGAGAAATGATTAACTCAGGTTTAATATTAATATATCTAGATCACAATATAAAGACTAATAATTTGAAGTGATTGTATAGAAATACATTAATATAAAAAGTGGATGTATCACGGGGTTTTTCAACTGCAATGAATCAAGCCTTATCTGTTTGGAAATCTAATTTTCTCCATGTTATCTCTTGGTAAATTCACCTCGTTTTTTTTTTTTCAGGCAATTATGTTATTTTCATTTATTTGTCCACTATCAATGAAGTTTTCTATAACATTTACTTCTTGCTTTGATAACCATATCTTAACCATTTTTTGTATCTTATGGCATTTGTTATTTCTTTAATATTGTCAGGTAATGTGTTATTTAATCCGGGGGCTGAGTGGGAAAAAATTTCCACACCTACGTTTTTTTGAGCTTTTGCTACTTGTTCATTCACCGTGTTTGTGCTATGGTGGAATATTGATGGGTTATTTTAGCATTTTGATTTCTGTTTCTGATATTTGTTAAATACTCAACTGTACTTGACAATAATATTTACTTGCTACAAATACATTTTTCTATGTAAGGTAGTGAATGAACTTTACTTTGCTTCACTATACTAACAAGAACAATTTTCACTCTTCCTTCACGCAAAGTAGATACAGAAGTTTCTTTTCGAAAAAACACTATATTTTTTAAATTTTTTGTTCAATGAGGATGGATAAAGAACCCCCGAATTAATTGTTTTTACCCGAAAAAGCCAATCTAAGACCTCACAGAATTTCAGATCATCATCAGAGGATCCGCTTATCCCTAAGCTGATATTTATGGGAATTTGTAAGACTGAAACATCTGGTATTTGCATAGACATGCCCTTTTAACTTAAGGATTGGTAATCATATTTAGATATATTGCTCAAAGGGTGCTTACTCAAAATTAAAGACCCAACAGATGGTCAAGTGGACGAGAAGTCAGGAAGCTAACAATGTAAGCAGATTATTCCTAATATTGATGATCACTATCCGTTGCTCTTACTCTGAAATCTACTCGAAATGAACAGTTCATTCATAAGGCAAACATTCGCACGTGAACGACACGTGAACTGCACATGAACGTCACGTGAAAGTCAAATGAACAGGGTAGCAAATACTGTGGTGTACTATAAGAACCTAAGAACGAGAATAATATGTTGAACTTTTAAATCTGGGTAAATTTGAACAGCAATGCTGAAATATTCATTTTCTATCGTGATGAAAATGTATTCATTTACAAACAAATAAATTGAAAATATAAATAAATGATAAAATAATAAATAATTATTCGAATACAAATATACTCAGGAGGGGGTGCAAATATTGTGGTGTACCATATGAACCTGAGAATGACAATAATATGTTGACATTTATCTGTGGTTGAATTTGAACAACAACGGTGAAATATTAATTTCTTGCCGTGATAAAAATGTATTAATTTACAAAAAAATAAATTAATAATATAAATAAATGATAACATAAATAATTATTCGAATTCAGGAGGGGGTGCGTCTTCCTATGACGAATTCTTCCTACGGCGAATATTATTCTTCTCCATTCAACCCATTAAAACACAAACGTTATAATGGCTCATAGAGAAAATTCTGTTAAAAATTGATGAAGAAGGTGGAATTATTAATTGTTTATGGTATTTGGCGAATAAAACGTTTGTGGTCCTATTGTTCTGTTAAAAAAAAGCAGGCAGTATATGTCATTTTCCAACTTTGAAGGAAGATACCTAAGTTCTAACGAACGCGTGTTTTCACTAGCTGACCATGAGCTCATATTGGAAGTATAGCTGGCCATGGATGAATTCGGGGTTTCTGTATAAAATGATTCGAAGAATAGTAAAAATGGCTTTCACTAATCTCATTTTCCTGTCATAAAAGTGTTCAAATTGTTCATCGATTTCGTGAAGCACCTTTTCATCTGTTTCCCATCCTTGTTATTTCAAAATACACACTTCAGAATGACTAAAATGTTGGATGGAGTCCAAATTCGAAGTTACTGCCCACTTTCTATTTAATTTTGTTTCGACTGATTGGAACAGGCGAAATCGATTACTGAATACAGAATATTTTGGCTCAGCCTGATAACTTATGTCAATCGTCTAATTCATTTTGCAATAAGAGTCGCACAAATGTGACTTTCAAGAAGCGAAAAATTTGTGTGCAGATCATTCATTGGTGTATTTTGGTGAGTCAATAATGGGATTTTGACTTTTGCTTTGGAAAAATTGTTGCCTGATTGTCGTGATATCAATAATTGAAAATGATCTTTTGTCATGAATAGCATAATACATTTCTGTATGCTGAAAAAAGATATTAAGTTTGGTTTTATATTTTTGAATTGTTCATATCTTATCACAACAAGAGTGCAAAAATTAACAATTGTTACTTGGATTGTGCATTCAGGTGAAAATACTGCGAATTAATATTGATATAAACGATTAGATCGAAACCTTTGGTGTGAAAGTTGAAATTTTCTTTATAGATCAGTTTCATTCTCCTGAGGATGCTAAGCTTGTTTGCAAACCTCGCATCGACTGCAAAAAATTTCAGTTTGATGTTACGGTAATTATCTTGACAAAGTTTTCCGTAGAATATTATTTAGAAATTGATCACATCTACAGCTCATCCAATCCATCTTGGCACAGAACTAATAACGTATATGCCCAGCAATATCTGTGAAGTATACTAGAATAAAAAAACCACCTATTATATGTCTTCACGGTGTTGAAATGTATCTCTTTCGTCGTGGTCTACACTACCTGTGTGCAACTGGAAAAGTATCTGCGTTTGTTCCTAAATGGATTGGATTATAAGCTGTAATTCAAAATGTTCTGGAGATCCATATTTATTCAGAGCATGTTGATAGGTCTTCAAGTAATTCAATGACATTTTGTGTTTCTACTGAAACGGCTAAGTCATTTGGATAATAGTTGAATCACCAAAGTCTATAATTTAGGGGTAGGCTTAGTTCATTCAAGCCAAACTATCCCAACTAAAACTAGTGTATCCCGATTTGTTCGAATATAATTCAACACCAATTATCGTCTGAAACTAACAGGGTAGACAATGTTTGTATTTCCAAATAGAAGTAATTTTCTGAAAAATGTTCAATCACATAGAACCAATCATCAATTCAGTAATCGGAGAAAATTGATACTACATTGAGTATCAATTTTCTTCTTCGGAAGATGCTAACCTTGTTAGCGAAACGCACGTCCAGTGCAAATAATATAAGTTTGGTGTTAGGGTAATTGATCTCTCTACGAAAAGTTTCAACTTTTACACCAAAGGCTCCAATCTTATCTTTCATATCCTACGAAGACGGAATTTCATAAAATTATTTTCGAAAATCAGTAGAGAGTGAAATGATATTGTAAAAATAAATATGTCTTGGGCGAGGGGTTCTTGACAAATCAGTGTATATTCTGATAGCTGTCACCCATCTTGGAGAAATGTATCTATAAAAACAGTATATTTTGTCATCAAGTGGAAAAGTAATGCTGCGAGTGACAAGCGTGGTGACTGATGTTAGCGAGCCACACCAAAACAGTTCACTTGGTATTTTTTATCAAACGTGGAAAATGCGAATCTTTTGGATTATTGAAGTCAACTTGAAAATTGCCTTTAGGCGCCAGCCGGCGGCAATGAAAGGAGAACATGATGATTTGAATTCGAAAGTAGAAAATAAACTTCTTTTCAATACCATTGTCAAAACATGCCTCATTTCTTCAGTTTGAAAAAAAATTTAATTTGAGAAATGCTAAATGCATCCTTTGGAAGGAATATTGAATTTCGTGAAATCATCTTTGTATTCCATTGAAATTCTGCGAGAAATTTTTCATTAGGTATGTTCTCGATAGTGGGGATTTTCTGTTTATAGAAGTCATTTGGAGAAACCTGCTCATTCCGATATATTAATAAATTATTTTATCCAAACGAAGCTTGAGATAGAGCGTTTCATGACCGAAGAAGGTTATTTATTGATATCTGATCAGGTTTCAGTGAACTGATATTCCGATTACTTTCATTCACGATGAGCCTGATCTTAGATAACATAAAAAACAAGTTGACGATTGTAATAATCCCCGTCTTTGCAATGTCTGTACGAGTTTTTATCAGTTATTAATACAAAATTAACTTCACTGCCAAACAAGATACATTTCAACAAATCAACCAAAACAAAAATTATTATGAGGTGCCGTGGTGTCCATATCGGATGATATTACATTGGAGCAGTGTTGCCATTGATATCGAATAAAATATGCTTCCTAATATCTAACGTCAAACGATATCATCTATAACAATGATTTTCTTTCATTAGGCTTCAACGATTTAAAATCACCATTGTGGATGATATGGTGAAGGGGTTGAAAAGCATGTATTCCACAATGAAACCTCAGTATCATTTCATGGGAACCGGATCTGTTTATAACAAAAATAATAATTACAAAAATATCTACTCTCTTCCAAGCAATGGTTCAACAATCCGAAACCGTCAATAAGAATCGTCCAGAAAACTGTAAGGTGTTTATTCTTCAGATATGTGTTGATCCTCGACTATTTTGTTAACCTCATCATTTATTTTTTCTAACAATTGACCAGAAACTAATCAAGGAGGAATCGAAGAGGATCTCAATGCTGGTTGCAATCAAGAATGTCTGTTGTTTGTTCACATTCCGCCAATTTCTTCTCAATCAAAAAGTCAGATCCGACCATTCCTAGGAAAAAGAATTGCAGCTTTTGTGCATAAAAAAAACAAATCGTTTCATCACTGACTCACCTGAATCTTCGATAACGTTATAGGAATATCACCGAAAATGTTCCGAAAAATGTCAGTGTTTTCAACTCGGTTAGAAAGGTTCAATTCATTCTTCTACTTGTACAAGATCATCGAATATACTCACTGTTGCTAAGTACCACTTTTATGGTAATCTCAACCATATGTTGCTGAGAGCCGCCCAACCAGACGAGACCACGGAGTATTTTACCTTTGATACTGCTATGCTTACTCAAAATTGAATTGATTGCTGTTCATTCGAGTGAATGAGGAATAATAAATAATGGTATCAACATTAACAGAATATACTGAGAATTATTACTGGGATAAATGAATAAAAATTATGAATGGTTGTTCGTACAAAAGCTGAAGAAAAGTAACTCCATCCACTCCGCTGCAGTATAATAATTGGTTGAAAAATAATCACATATTCATGTCGAGGGTTTAAAATTGAATGAATAAAAAACTTCAACTTCAAATTGAACATGCTATGATTCTATCAAACTTGAAAAAAGCGAGTCCTTCACGTTTCTGAATATATCTTTCATGGTCATTAGTTTGATTAAAATTCGAAGAAAGTATTGTTCCAAGATGATTCGACCAAAGATAGAGTCCACCTCAAATTGCTATCGAGATAAATTGAATACACCTGGAAAAAGTCAATATTTCGGTCACAGAAAAATGAGGTTATCGGTTTATTATTCATTTGCTTACCCTAAGCACTATTAAGAAAACTGAACGTCATAAAGAAATTATGAATAACAGAAAATCATATTGCGAGGAGGAAAACCATGAAGCATCTGTACAGTTACTTAAAGAGTTGCAAAATGAAGATCTAGCTGAACATCAGGTTTACGAGTATTCATTAAAAAGACATACTACTTATAGGTCTTGTAGACCACCGAATTATCAGGGAAGGCATAATTATGAGAGCTGAATTACCTGCTTAATTGAAACTAAAAATAATATTGGGAAGCCATGAATCGAAATGAAAGTGATAGTAATTGTAGGTCACGATTTTATTATTGACATGACGTCGGTGGCCCAAGCAGCACTTGTCCAGTGCAGAGGAGGTAACCATATCTACTCTATGAGGCAGCTAGATTATAATCTTTCAAAGATGACGTTCATCCAGTATATGTAACCTGCTCCAGGTAACTTGCTGCAAATAACCAGCTTCATTTGTGGCCCTGTATAAACTCAGTTCATGAGACCTTATATGAAGTAAATTTAATGAATTTCAATCAAATGTTACTGAACACGGTCCTCCGTGAAGTAAAAGTAGTCTATTCAATTATAGTAATGATAGGAATATTATTAAAAATTTCATTCAAGACAGTCAGTCACTCAAAATCATATTATGATCGAAACAAACAAAATTCTATAATGGATTTGAGGTAATGTTTTCCTTGAAGTATCATTTTTGAATCAATTGAATTGGAAATGAAGAATCCACTGAGAATTGTTGTTGAAGAGTATCGGTAAAAAGTAAATACTTTTGCTCCGTCGTGGAATAATTTTGAATTTGACGCTGAAAAACCGATAAAATGTCAGTGACAGAAAATTGGTTTTCAATTAAAAACTCTATTTGTACTGTAGTCAATCCTGCGGATCAATAGAACCTTTCATCAGAGTTCATATAGACGAAGCACATTTCCGCCATTCAGTTATTTTTTGAAAACGGTCCAGAAAAGTCCCGTCACACCGGCAACATCATCAGATGCTTCTTGAGTGTTCGGAGCTCGATCCTGAGAGACCTCAAATCGAACACGTGCTCGCCAAGGTGGGGAGAGCCGGCACATCATACTGCGGAGACACGATTTTGAATTCCGATTTCAGTTCTCTCGCTACGACAACCCAAGTCAGAGCGTGGAGGAGTTGAAACGCGTCCACCCAAACCACAGAATGAAACACTGATCAACTTGGAAAAAATGTAATGACTCCCTAACCACCAATTTCCCTGTTGAAATTACCAGTTTTATTTTATGTTGTGAAGTGCAATACAATCAAGTGGAGAGGAAAAATCATCACCGGACGAGCCAAATTTCCCCAGGAATAAGTGATATTCAAAAGGTGAGTCGAATTTGCTTTCCAATCACGTTGGAGGTAACATGCTTCAATGAAACAGCTGGGATATCGTTTGGAGCATCCTTGTGCGATTTTCGCGTGACCTGCCTCAATCCTTCGCCCGCGACAAGGATAACGGCTGATGCAAACCTTGGCGGATGTTGTGCAGGTCGTTTTATTGATCACATTTTTTGAAATAGTAAATATTAGTCAGGGTCTTCACTATTTGGGTCTGTTTAATGCCATTGGTTGGGCTCGATGGTGGGCTCATGATAAAACACGGTTGCGCTTTTTATTTTTGTCCAATGGTTTTTCAAAATAATTTTGCAATATCGTGAATAGAAACTCGAATCCCAATTTTTTAGGGATCAGCTGTTGAATGTAATATTCAATTCCAGTATTTTTTGCCAATTTGATTTTTTTGGGTAACAGATACTTTTTGATGCCTGATATTACGAAATTCGACCAAATACGTTTGAATTTCTGATAATAACTGATATGGACTCTTTTCCTATTGTCTTCATTTTTGTTAAAAATCAGATCAACAGACATACTATTGATTATAGTGAAACTTATAGAAAATATGGAATCTTCCCAACGCTGAATATTCTTGACTGCTTATGTTTGTTTGAAATAACTCGTTCAGGCAGAGTGCCCTTCTGTGAGAACGAGTGGTAAAAAGAGATCTGTCAATTTTTTTGTTTGCATTTCCTTATCACTGTTTTGAAAAAAAGCGCAAACATTGGAATAAGGATCTTCACGGAGATCACTGCGTGAGTGTTCAGTTGTGCACACAGGGCTTCCCAAATTAAACTTTTCATCTTAGATATTTTGTAAACGGTTGGAAAGATGAAAAATTCCATTCCATTCAATTGTAACTCTATCAAATGGAGATATCGAAATTATTCTTTCTTTTTATTTCAAATTATCACATGCCAAGTGTGACCCATCATTTGAGAGGTCTTTTCAGGTAGATTATCATTATGAGATTTATGATACGTTTTCATTCTATGATGAGCATCATGCTGTATTTGAAAATTGATTATGTAATAAGTTCGTATAATAAATTTAATTCCACTAGGTTGTGTAAATTTTGTTATTTTACATTTGAATTGGCATTTACATTACAATACAAACCGCCTGCCATTGTTGAATCGAGCTCCAGCCGATTGATTGAGTATTTTTGGTAACTAGCTTCAACTATTTTTATATATTTTCAATAGTTTCATTCCTTCCAAAAATTGTTTGTAAACCAATTGGATTCGACCATGTATCATCAGTCATGTACGTCGATAAAAATGACTTCCATTTCAAATTCTGTAATGATTTATCCATTAATATAAAGAAAATCATTGGTATATTCGAAGAGAATGATGTTTTTGCAAAAAATATTATTTATTTCCTCAATGTCATTTGGGTTCCTCTTCCATTCATCACATCTATACCAATGCTCAACAGTCACTCCTTCATTTAGTTTCATCAATATGCTAATGGTGTTTCTTTCGATTGGGTAAACATCAAAAATTACGATAGGCTCAATCGCGAGCTCACTGGCTTTACGAAATGGTGAATTGGGGTCAGTTTATTTATCTTGAACAATATGAGAAAGATAATAAATCATACTCGACCACTTGACCCTTGAAGTTATCTGATGTCTGGTTCCAATATCGAGCGTAACAATTTTGTGTACTTATTGATCGAAAATAAAAATTATGAATGGAGTTTTGAGATTTCGGAAAATTTAATATTTTCTGAAGAACATGAAAAATGACCTGCGAAAAAGTTACTTAGTTTTCGATACCTACCTCTCCACCCCACTCACATTTTTGAATTTTTTTATAATTCTGAAGAATATTTGCTTTACCAATTCAGACGAAAAAAAAAAAATGTTGCTATTTTGAGGAATACGTGAATAATCTCATTGAACTTTTACCAGAGAAACAATGAACGTAATTCCAGGTATCACACTTTCTTGGCGCAAAGTTCTCCTAGTTTTTAGAATTCGATGTCGTTAAGTTGGATCCTCTTTTGAGTCAAAGTCAGTTTCACATCACACATCGAGGAGGACTTTACACCAAGATGAATTTTTCCGTACCAATAAAAATATATTCTAGACTGGATATTGCGAGTAGACATTGTATCTATCAAGATTATGGGATTGCCTTGAAGTCAGTCTAGCGAACGTTCCAAAAATGAAAAAATAAATGAAAAAATTTGAAGTTGCAGAAGGTAGAGAGTTATGGTTTAATTAATGTGAATCAGTATATAACGTCAATTTATTTTTAATATTTATTTACGGCATGACAAATCTCGAATTTGAAACCGATGTTCCTACCATCGAATTTGACCATACAAATATATTTTTTTTCTGAAATCATATGCTCCAATTCACTTTGTTACTCCTAGCCTGATGATGTGAGTCAAAGAGCCACAAATTCGAGAACTCCGCTTGAAGTAAACATAGTTACTTATCCAAAGAAATACATTCCTGATAAAAATGTTTACTTGCTTGTTATTTCTATTTGTATGTATCATTACACTCCTACTATAGGTATTAGACAAAACAAAATGATAACGATTCAGAAACCATTGATAATGGTTACCCAGCATGGTATTTCTGCAAACAATTAACAAGAACTAATGATCATCTTAGCAGGATATGTTCAATGAATCAACATGAAACATCATCATTTATAGTCCAACTGAGCTGTGAAATAGTGGTTCTGAAAGAAGAATGACGGGTTTGAGCCTGGAGAAGGTTTAGTGTCTTCAGTATGATTGAGTAAGGTTTGTTGACTATAATAAAGTCAAAAATACTGAAATTGTCAATTTTCGTGATTTGAATGTTCAACTTATTTCGCACATTACTGAGTGAAAACTTCCCTGAAAATAATAATTCGACTTTTTTCTGCCAAAAATATTGGAAAAACAACTTCCAATTGAAAATTTTCACTTCTGGGATTTTATATCCCTTTCTGTCTATTGAATAACCATCAATTACGTGGCTAAAGTGTTGAGTATTTTTCAACTAGAGAAAGTTATACAACCTGCAATCTGAAGCAAATGAATCAATGTTCGATATTTATTGATCAAAAATGATTTTCATATTGGTAAATACCGATTTTCATAATTTCCTCGACTTGTTTTTCATTTATTCGAGACATTTTGTGTGACAAACCCAGTATAGTGAATTTTACAAATGTCTGAGGTTGAAAACAATCTGAATGTAACAGGTCGATGTGCAAATTTTCTGTGAATTTTGTTGTGAAACAAAAAGTTCAAGTCCATTCATTTTGCACGCAACTTCAACAAATTGTACGAATTTTGACATTCTATTCAAAATTTCTCAAAGACAAATTCAAGATTTCCTTATGGTAAGGCATTACATTTCCTTACTGTTGTTAGAGTTCTACATAAATGATTCAAAACACTTCGTTTATTTGCGATAGTAATAGTTAAACTCTTGATTTCTTTCGCAATAATTCTAATGAAGCAGTATTCACAGCGTCAATCAGCTCTAGAGGAGTCTTAAGAATGGAAATTTCATCATCACTTATCATTTAACTCTCGAGAACGCCAGCAATTGAATTTATAAACGTCAAGTTTAACAAGTCAACCTTAATATGTTCCCACCCTAACCCAAGTATTTTCATTACGAATTTCAAAGCACCATAAATTTGTGAATTATATTTTTTCGAAGTTTATAAATTTCTGACGATCTGAGGAAAAATGTGTATCTCCTAGGAAAAGCAACATTCCTGGACTTTGTGTCTGGTAAACAATGTACCATTATTTCAGTTCAATCTACTCCAAATCAAAGTACCTAAATTCTGTTTGGTAAATATCCAAAATATTCACAATAAATCCTCGTCAAACTAGGCAAACTCTCCACATCAAAGCATGGATTGAATATATAAATTGTAATTTACGGAGTCTTCTTTAAAGCTGTACGAATAAGAAAGAAATCATTCATTTATCAGATTTGTTGATAGTAGTGAGAAAATTTCCCATTAATTTATTATGGCGAATCTTTGATGTGTGAGAAGGAATAGAAATAAAAAACACCATGTCATTTGGGAAATAATGAGATGAAGAGTTAATTCGAAACGAGATTCAAAATTAAGTTGAAGAAAAACATCATATTGATCGTCGGACATTTTTTCGTCAATTTTTAATGTTTTTCCCTCGGTTTTTCCATAACTAACTGCATTTTCCATTGCTTTTTTACTCACTGTCTCTGAAAATTATTTACTTTTTCATATCCCCATAAATTTTACCTTCCTTCTGTTGAGGAATTCTCAAAAGAAGTACTTAGTGGGGAATTGAGTTGAAACTGTGAATTATTCAGTATTGCGTCTGAGGTTATAGTTAAGATTCTCAAGTTCAATCATTGATATTTAAGAAGAAATTGAAATAAAAAAACACGATGTCATTTGAGAAATGATGAGATGAAGAGTTGATTCAAAACAAGATTCAAAATCAAGTTGAAGAAAAACATCATATTGATCGTCGGACATTTTTTCGTCAATTTTTAATGTTTTTCCCTCGGTTTTTCCGTAACTAACTGCATTTTCCATCGCTTTTTTCTCACTGTCTCTGAAAATTATTTACTTTTTCATATCCCCATAAATTTTACCTGCCTTCTGTTGAGGAATTCTCAATCAAAAGGAGTAATTAGTGAGATGTTGAGTTGAAACTGTGAATGAATCAGTATTGTGTCTGGGGTTATAGTCAAGATTCTCAAGTTCCTTCTTTCATTTACAAACGCACCGAAGGCATCAACATCTATATTGTCAGTTCAGAGAATGGGTTGCTCTTCGATAGACTATATGACCATGTGTATGAATGGGACATCCTCGAGAACAGCATTGAAAGGAATGTGGTAGGTTGAGATAAAAAATCACTCGGAAAGAGCGTGATCTCTAGTCTGGTAGAAAGTGTGTGTGGAAGAATGGTCGAGGGAATACAATAGAGCGCATACGACAGTAAAATATATTTCGATAAAAAACGGCGGTCGAAATAATCATTGAAAACGATGTGATGGTTTCGAAATAATTACTAAAAAATTGCTTGGTGATTTTTTTCTGCAAATCTCTGGTAGCAACAAAATCAGTTGAGGTGGAGTTCAGTTGAACTTGTAAAGATAGAGTTGTTGTCAAGAGTATTTTGTCTTCTTGAATATAACGTTGAACTCCATTTGGGATTACCTTCAAGTTTGTTTGATTGCCACTCATTCAAAAAGTTATACTTGATAATAATAATAATAATGAAGTTTATTTATCGAATGTACATAGAGTTAAGGTTTAGGTACATTTAGAAAATATAAATGAACAAGGGCATCACAGAAGCAATAACATAAGTATCGCTTGTGCGTGATACAGCTAGAAGATATCAATACTAATTCTGATTCTAAAATGCATTGTAAATGAGATGGAAGATTTTATTTATTTTTATGACCAGAAAAATAAAATAGCTTAAAGATTAAGGATAAAATAGTAATACATAATTGGATAAATTGATGAAATCAATTACATTTCTCCAAACTTCGGACTCTAGAGAAAACTGAACTGAAACAACAGTATTTCTCGTACCTCTATGAGGTGTAATAATAAACACCGGTAGCATACTGATAATGTTGTTAGCATATCAGCACGCTATTTGAATTACAAACTGTTGAAACTTAACTACTTGGAGAAATCATCGAACTGTAACAATAGATGAAGCCATACGTTTCGTTTTGCAACAAGTAGGTATCTGATATTCGCTCGAGTTTTCGCTTTATTTCTAAATTAATATCGAATCAATACTATTACGATGATGAGGAGTAGAGAGAAAACTTTTCTACCTCTTTGACTGTGAAAATTGAAATTTAATATTGAACATCAAAATAGCTTGATAATCTCTTCAGACGAAATGCTCCTAGAAGTGCAATCGAAGAAAGCAATATAAAAATTGCTCTTATATAATCTAGAGAATAATCTATTTTATCTCTTGATCTACTCAATGTCACATTGAACATTCCTTATAGTCTGGGTTCCTCATCAGAATTTTCGCTCATAATCCTCACAGCCAAATCTAGTTGAATATTTTTTTTAATAGTTTATCTCTGAGTTTTATATTTCCACTGAGTAGAATGAGAAGAAGTTTTTTATATGGAGCAACAGTTGTTATATCACCACGATTAATATGGAAATGAATATGAAAGATATCGGAAAATGATTATTCTCATTAATATGAGAGGGATCTTATTAGGATTATGAAACTATAGCTTTCCTGAAATAATTGAACTACAACTTCTTTGGAATAATGAGAGATTCTCCAACTCATTTCCTACTGTACCTGATTTTGAATAATCTCTACAGCTGAGAACTAAACTGTTTGAAATTCATTAATATGTGGTGGACGAATGCGTTCTTTCAGGTAATTATCCTACCACAATCTGAAAAAAAATTGGATCAATATAGAATTCTATATAAGTGTAGAAATACAGATTTCAAATATTTTTTCCTCATACGAGAAGTTGCTGACTAATAGGATGTGTTTCATTTAGAAAAAACTGATCATAATTAACACGGCAACATTCCTGGGTAGATTGAAAATCTGCACCAGTATATATTTCAATATTAATTCTTTATTTTTTCGGATTGTAGTAGGTTAACAGTCCAAAAAACTCCAGTGCTACTTAATAATTGTGTCGTCTTCATTTGAGGTTTTTTATTTTACTGAAATCACAGAACTGCGATAAAAACTTCTTCAAATGATTTTGATGTTTCTTAGTCTAACTTCTTCGAGGGTTAGAAATCTTTGGCAACTAACGAAAGAAGGGGTGTACAGAAGATTTCCATCACAAACGTGTTTTTTATCCAACGAGACCTAAATATGACACTTCCTAAGGCAGTTCGCCTCGTTTTCTCTGCCAAAATTAGGAACAAATAAAAATAACTGGATTAGACTCTCGAAACTCTGTTGGAGTACTCGAAAAATCAAAGGCTAAATTTCTGTTATCAAGTTTTTGACGATGGTATATAAATGTCGGTTTATAGAGCACTTGGAATGGCAACGTGGCCTCATCAATTAATGACATTTTACATGATATAACATGTTTTTAGTCTAGTGGAATGTATCAATTGGATCAAAGAGTGATAGCTATTGTCTGAAAACACACGCTTCATCAATAATTATAAATATTCAATCTCTTGATGAAGGGACCGACTTCCCAGAAGCAATTCGATATCAAAGAATCTGGAGAGAATCTGTTAGGTAATCACCAAATTCGAACCCTAATCACTTGGAAAATTCGGGTGCTAACAGAAAGGAAGTCCTTAAATCGCCACACACAAATACATTATTTTGAACCCCTTTCAGTATATATGGTTGTTGACATCGAACGAATTTGTAATTTGGTCTTTAATTCATAATATAAAAATTTCAATAGCAAAGACTTTCGCGAGTTAGGTTGTTATATTGAAAAATTCACAAAGAGGAGGTGGGGTTAGTTTGTTTCCATGGAGGGGTATATAACTGTCGGTTTATACAGCACTTGGAATGGCAACGTGGCCTCATCAATTGATGACATTTCACATGATATAACATGTTTTTAGTCTAGTGGAATGTATCAATTGGATCAAAGAGTGATAGCTATTGTCTGAAAACACACGCTTCATCAATAATTATAAATATTCAATTTCTTGATAAAGGGGCCGACATCCCAGAAGCAATTCGATATCAAAGAATCTGAAGAGAAACTGTTAGGAAATTAACAAATTCGAACCCTACTCACTTGGAAAATTCGGGTGCTAACAGAAAGCAAGTCCTTAAATCGCCACACACAAATACATTATTTTGAACCCCTTTCAGTATATATGGTTGTTGACATCGAACGAATTTGTAATTTGGTCTTTATTCATAATATAAAAATTTCAATAGCAAAGACTTTCGCGAATTAGGTTGTTATATTGAAAAATTCACAAAGAGGAGGTGGGGTTAGTTTGTTTCCATGGAGGGAGAAAAAAATCCCTCTCAAAGTTGATTGTTATTCGATTCGGTTGAATCTGAAAAATTTCGTGAGATTTGTTTTCTGACTATTAATAAAATGGTATGCACTGTTCAGTCTATATATTTTGATGCCTATTTATTTATAGATTGCTGCTATTCTGGTATTGAAAACACCGAATATCTTCGAGAGTTTAAAAATTATGTCAAAGATCTAGAAGTCCATCTTAAACGTAACCTTCAGAGCAAAGGAAGTTTATACATTGCATAGAAGCAAAAATATATTCTCATGTGATTCATTGCGTCAAATGAGTTGAGTCAGATTAACGAAAAAATTAAAATATAATTTCTGTGTGCTTACATAAAACTGATGCGTAACAACAGATCCAATACTTGCCAAGAAAACTATATACCCAATTCATATTACTGTCAACTTTGCTTCCTTTTTTTTATTGACAGCTAGCTGTGGTAATTATTGTGAATATAGCTGAATGTCGATATTATCAGCATCTTAAGCTGAAATGAATTATCTCAAAAATTTCTAAATGATATAAAACAATTCCCTTCAAGCACTTTTGACGAAATCTACCTCACCCCCCCGCATATAATGATCGTATCCATCATATATGGCAAAAATCATAATGATATATTTATTAAATTGAACTGGCCGATATCCTATGAAAATAGGTATTCATCGGAAAATAATATAGTTTCTTGTACGATTTTCTACACTGGGTTCACAAAACCGCGACACTTGTTTGGCTATGCAATGGGCATCTTCAACCAGAATAATTTTTTCAGATTGTGATAGGTTAAGAACACAAAAAAACTAGTAAAAAATACGTCCATCACAAGATAATGACATTCATTGAGGATTCTCGATTCTGTTCAGAGAAAGGCAATCCGTCTTGTTGGTGATTCTTCGCTTACAGACTCCCTCACTTCAATGGAACATCGTAGAAGGGTCGGAGACTTGTCTCTCTTCTACAGATATTTTCACGGTCGGTGCTCTTCTGAATTGTTATCAATCGTTCCACCCTTGGCAATATCTACACGGATGATTCGACACAGAATTCCCACCCCTTTGTTGTATACTTGGGGACATGTCGAACCTCTCTTGCTCAGGGATCTTTTTTCGATAGAACATCTGAGCTTTGGTACTCCTTGCCGAGAAAGGTTCTTCCTGAGACTTACAAACTCCAAAAATTCAAAGTGAATGTTAATTCGTATCTCCTGTCCCTTGATTCACGCGATGTTCTTTGAACATTACGTGTGAATCTGCATATAGAAAAAATGTATTGAAATGAGCATTAATCATGATTGAGGAAGCTACTGCTGAGAGACCATGTTAGTGAGTATCGTACGGAAAATGGAGGTAGGTTTTGACAGATTCATTAAAATAGCCGTGCCAAACCTATCACTCATCAAGTTTTCTATGAACAGCTACCTATCGCCTATTACGAATGTTTTTGCCTTTATCGATTGTTTCAAAATTCAGAATTTCTGGATGTTACATTTGGTTGTGAATGTGTCTGTGTCTCGGTCTGTGTCGATGTGATATTCAACCTCAGTCAAGGTCAATTGGACAAAACAATAATAATCCAGTATGTTATTACTAACCGGTTAGTTTATGATGAATATTTGGAAGGAATCCAAATTGGCAGTCGTCCATTAATGTTGAATCAATCCTCCCTACAGTATATGCCGGTGTCGGTTTATATCCAGGAGAGTCTCACGAAATATCTGACTATTCCAGAAAATATGATGAAATGACACCATGGAAGGAAATTTATACTGTTACTCTTCTTCTTCAGCACATCAGAAAATCAGCCTTGACTCCTATTTACAGTAATCACCTGTTTCATTTTGTGTGCATTTGAAGATGATATAAACAACTTCGAGAATCGTTGGTATTTTTGTTTTTTCATTTTGATTAGGGTTGGTAAAAACCAAAAAAAGTTCCTTGAACTATTTAATATCTTGAATATAAACAAATTCTGCCGTTTTGTTCGATCAGCTCTCATTGACTTGAACAACAATATAATTCATGCTCCCCAATGATTCTCTTGTTTATGATTCATTAATGGTAACACCACATAACTACAATATCCTTGGAAGAAATCAGGTTTTGAATGATGATTGCGTAGAAATTACTATTTACCATTCCATCCCATTAATATCCTTTGATAATGGTTCGTAAGTAAACAGCTAATCGTTCTATTTATGTTCTGACATGTGATAATTTTCCTGTCGTCTTCTTGGAATCTTTAATAAACAACGATAGAAATGATTATTAGAAACATTAATTGGCAATAATGTTACCTACTGGTGGTACTTGAAGTTTGCCATATGTTCCTATACATTCGGTACTGAATACCGATAGAAACTCTCATCATTGAGTGTATCCATGCATGTATTTAAAAGTAATTTGTAGTCAAGATTCATAATGAATGGGATAAACACAAAAATTAATTTTGTAATAATGATGATACATTTTCACGAGTTGAATAAAAGTGAATATTTTTTAATTTTTTGTTTTATGAAACCAATCAGTTCATCATAAAACATTCACTCTCGAATACACGTTTCTCAATACGAGGATACCCTTGACGAATCAATTATTTACATATTTGAGTTTGCCTGACCGCTTCATATGAGATTGGACGCAGGGCAAGAATTGATTTATTTTGCTACCAAACATCTTCATTATATATCTTGATACACCTTAATAGTGAACGTATTTATAACAGTTTAACCAGAATCGCAAACGAAACATTTATTGCTACCATCACCATCACCGTGGTAGGCTTTCCCACCTAATATTCGTAATTCCTGAAACCTGAATTTGTTCATAATCATAAATGCAAAGTAACGAAAGATCTCATTTTTCATTTTTGCAACTACCGAAGTAGAAAATCGTGCGGAATACATAGAAATCAAGAAAGCTCCGAACAGTTTCGATGACAGGTTTCAGTTCCAGTGTGAAAGACATGATTGAGGTATTATTTTCCTATCCTAGTTCCTAACTATCATGAAGAACATGAACCATGAAAAATCTAGAAAGCTTTTTCCATTACTATAATTAAAATATTTATTCATCGTCCGGTTGTAGGTACATTCCCAAAAGATCAGCGAGAGAAGAAATAAACAGTCTTTATTGGTTGTCATTACGGTTAACGAGACATAATTGAAAGTCACGGTTTGTGTTTGTTTTATTAATGTATATTTACAATAAGTAGTAGGCCGAGCAAACTACGCGTCCTGCTTGTTGAAGTCTGTACTTCAAATAACTATTAAATATGTTTGAAAAGGCACTCATTCGAGAGGTTTATTTCTGGTGTTCAATAAGAGTTGAATACACAGGTCAAGAGACTTCATTTGATTGATTCAATGTTTGTCGAATATTTCCCTTCTGCTGAATGCAATCTTATGCATTATTGAGCATATAATGATACCTATATTCACATTTGGAATGATATTTTCAATGATTCTTTTACCTACCTCTGTCGAACGTTAAGGAAGACGTATTAGAAATTGTTGAAAATTTTCTATGATCTAATAGTTCTAATGTAATGCAGGAAGGCACTGTGAAGAATGACAATACTTACGCCATCCAATGGATGCTGGAATTTTTTTCTGCAACTGAGAATATGTTTTTGTGGTTGTTTTTAAGAAAAATCTTTCGCAACGATTTTCACCCAATTTTGTGAAAGTAGGGCATGGAGATAAAACATTGCTGAAATCGCGTAAATTTGCAATTGTTTGCTATAAAATCGCAAGTTCAATGATCTCAGAGTTCAAGATACGAATCAATTGGAATTTTCAAGACAGTGGCATCCTCAAAAAGGGAAGAAATCATGAAATGAAAAAAAATCAAGCATTTTCTTCCCCGAAGCATTGTAAAGAATCAGTTTCTCTAAGCCAAGTGTACAATGATATTTCTACAAGATATCGCTTCAAATTATAATTTTTGCATAATCTGAACATCTTTATTTTTCAGCAAGAAGAATATTTTGCTCAGTTCTTTGTATGTTCACTTCCACTCATGAGCCTCTCAATCATCTGATGAATGAAAAATTGTGTTCTCAAGAGCCCAATTGTGCCAGAAAATTAATGATCAATTGAGTGATTCACATATTAGCTTTCGAACGCTAAAACTGATGAACCTTGACGCGGCCTTAGCGCCAGGCGTTTATGCGCGACTATGATTGGCTTATCTTGGCATTTGAATTCTGACCTTTGAAACTTGACTATGAACGATTGAATACAAGTTTCTGAAATTATTCAGTTTTTTTCCGATTTGTTAGTGCTTGTTTTGCAACTCGAATTATGTTCTTGTTTCCGTGTTGGAGAGAAAGCTTGGAGTGATATTTCGACATGTTTTTGCTTTAGTTTATACGGGAAATATAACGATCGCTGATGCAACATGTTCTTGACATTAAGAACAGTGCAAGTGCATATGCATTTCTGAATGAGACGATTTCCGAACATCCCACGGTACATTTGGTATATGGTTTCTGTTCGAGGTGAGGTAGATATTTCACACATTCAGTGATATGTTAACTCCTGAAGGTCAATAACCATTTCTAACTAGTACGATATTCAATGGAAAAAAGCATTTCAAAGATTTCGAATGATAAAACTGCTTGTTTCATATAATCTTGTATTAAAACCAGCATCATGAATTGAATATATTATTCGTTCACTCAACCTCTGAAGATGGTACTCGTTATCGATAAACAATTCGATACAATATAAAATCACATGGACACAATAATAGGTACAGGCACAATAAACGGTACCAAAAACATAATTCTTACTGTTTTTCAGATATATGATAACGGTTCAAACGAAATAATTCACCCTACAACATGGATGTTTCAGCTATGAAATCAGTTGAGCAGTTTAGAGTTCAGTGTCATCATGTGAAAACACAACAAAGTGCTTCACCGCACAAGTACGGAAAATAGTTCTTTCACACAAAAGCCATTGGAAAAATAATTTTTTTGGATACCCGTAAGAAAAACATATTCTACCATTTGTTCAAATGGCGAATTGCGTGTCAATTTTTTTTTGTAAAATACAAAAGGTAATACTAATGAGTGGAAAATCAATTCACCATTAAATAATAACTTCCAAACAATTTTTTCATTCAATTTTCAAGATAACTTATAGCTCCTTGATTGGGATAGGAGAATTCAAAGATATTCATTGAAGAACACAGCATATTCATCTTATTTATTGAATACTCAAAATTTCCTTCGAATACAAGCGTGGGCTTCATTTCTTCGTTCCTATATCAAGATCAGAAGGATTTAAATATATCACGCACTTCAAATAGAAACTGTCAGTGGGTGGGATAACTTCCTCTGGGAAACTAGCTGGACTATTTTACATACATGCATATGTGGTCAATTTGAAAGTATAATAAATTTGTGAAGTAATAAACGTCACTTTATAATTATATATGCAATAATACCGATTCAAAACCCACTTTCTTGAAAGTTTGTTTGTAATACATTCAGTGGGACTCGATGTACTGTAAGTAATGAGTTTGATTTGACTAAATTTTTGATATGGTGCAATCGATTATGATTGTAAACGTATATTTGAAAAAATGAATATTTGTTATCTGAGCCACTTTCGACGAAATCACTTGATTTCAACGTATCAATCTTGAAATTATATTTGAATATAATGAGAGTGTGTCATAAATAACGTTGAAATAATAATACAATAGCGTTGGTACTTCCATAAAAAAAGCGATGATAGTAGTTTCGTGCGCAGGAATGTTTCATCACTTGCCAGAATGATCATTTTCTACACATACAGTCGTTGCAGATTTTCAGAAACTGAAATTCCGGTCAGATAAAAAAATTTACCAAATATTCGGAATTAGGTCAGGAAGTCAACGAGGTACCATAAAATCATTGAGAATACATTCGATTGGCTGTTTGGGACTCGAATCACCTCAAAGAAAAATCAGAATACATATTGAGAAATTTTGAATGCATTTTCAGAAGGGGCTATTGAAAAAAATGACAATATCAAAAATATCTCTCAATTCGATATGCATTGGTAGCACCTAGGTACTTTAAGTTTGTGTGAGAATCTGCGAAATAATTCTGATTCACACATATTGAAAGTTTCTATCATGTTCCCATGCATGTTCCACAATGAAAAATATTTTCTCCAAAATCTCTATCGTATGACATGTTATTTTGACGTATTTAATGACTTTATATGTTCAGCACACTTTATCGGGAAATACGAAAAATGCTGGACCAAGTATAGAGCCAAGAATTCCATATGTGGCTGTGTTCCACTTTCGGTAAAAATCAATGGCAAACAGTTAATGGCAATACAAACGTGGAAAACTTTTTTTCAACTTGGAGGCTCAAACAATCACTGTCAATTTGTGCTGCAAGTAATTTCCTTGCATTCACATACGTCTTGTTACTAAGCAAACTTCCTCATTTTGTTGAAAACGTACACAAGAACTGAATAATTAGCCATTACTGTCGATAGTTATTCGTTTGCAGCTTCAGCCAATTACCTTTGAGACATCAGTTGACCCATAAGTCGTGGTAATTTCATGTAACGCCCATCTAGGCTTATAATGAGATATAACGTACCGTTGAATATGTTGTAAATTATGATGAATCCACCTGCAAATCACCTATTAAATGTTTAATACGATTTTGATTGAAAGATGTTCGCATTTTTCTGTGTGAGAGGTTGGTCTGCAGTTAATAAGCAAGAGCTGACATTAATGTGTTGCGAATGTTCAATTAGTGATAACGTCGAAGAAGTCGAATTGATTGCAAGCCAGTATCTAACAAACGTGTTAAGGATATGAGTCGACCACATACCTGCATTCTTGATTGGTTTACAGGACTATACTCTTCAGGAACAAAAAAACTGAATTCAAAAAATCTTGCTGTGTTTGCGATTTTTCAGAAATATCCTGAGCAAAATAGGAAATTTGTTCGTGGCGCCCAAGCCAAAATATGTCGTCATTCATATTTGGCCTTGTGCGGAATATTTGCAGGGTATGCATTTGGTTCCCCAATTTCCAATTACGGAAAATCAACGACTTATTTCGAGTCGTTGGTTGGGACCCATGTCACACAGGAATTTCTTCTCTCTGATTCCTGCACTGAAAACTGCCCGGTAGTGTTTGTTTTCTGACAGATGTAACAATAAATTGAACATTCATGACCACTTTATCATTCGTTTTAATGGAAAATTGGTTGGAAATAGAGGTTCAAACCTCAATCTATTAGAAAGTTTAGAAATCGTTAATCTACCAAATGGCCAGATATACTTCAATACCTGTTCACAATACTGGATTCAGTTTTCAGAACACACCTACTACTGATATGCCTCTCATTGCGGCAACTAGGCTCATTACCTTATCTGTACCTATGTCTCATGAATAATCCTGCATAATTAGAGTTGCGCAAGCTATAGATAAAAAAGTACTGTACAGTGATACGTATTCTCTTAAAGAAGCGATTTTTCACAACAATAAATTGTAGTTTCTCAAACCAATGTTTCAAAAATGTCATTAAGTCATTAACAAAACAAACCCATATTGGCATACATTGAACAGCAAACGGTAAATAAAGTCCAAGTTATCTTGTACCTGATATTCGAAAGAGTAAAACCGAGTGAAACGTATAAATCGTCATCAGGAAAACTGATTTTTGGAACTAATTGATCTTTGGCAACCTTTTGTAAGAAATGAATGAATCACTGTATGCAATATATATTGACTGAATGTTCGAGACTGAAGCGATGTTAAATTCATTTATTTATTCCGGACTATGCATTGTTGTGCGCAACTGAACTTTGTAGTATATGACTGTTGTTTGTATGGAATGGAAATTCAAAATGCTCTTTTCGACATAAACCTTAAATTTGTTTCTGCAAATCGCAAAGAAATTTTGACATTCCCGACAAAACTTCTTGAAGAAAAAGTCAGTTGTTAGTGTTCTACATAAACGATTGAAAACAGTTCCCATTGTAACCCAAGTGATTTTATCACGAATTTCAAAGTACCATTTATTTGTGAAGGTTTAGGTATGAAAAGGATACCTTTTACTTCCTATTATATCTTTGAGTTTGTGAAGAAAATGTTGACGATCAACAGGTTATTGAATGCACTTTCTGTAATATTCTCCCACATGTTGAATCTTAAGGTAGATCTAGATAAGTCGGAGGTTGACTTGATGTCTTTGATAAAATGACTAATTTGCTTATAATAGTAAAATTAGTATCACTCAGTCGAACAGATTTTTGATTGATGAGTATGCAGTTTCCCAGTTATTTCACCAGGGTCTTATATCTACCTTATCTGGCATGAATTTCCCATCACACTTTCAGACATTTGAGCATTTTACCGGTCTGACATCGCTGGTTCTCAACGCATCAGAATTCACGATGGAACAAAAATTTGCATAATGCCGTTTATGCCGCTTTATTCATATCATACATGGTTTGCGTGGAGTTGACTAGTTTGAGTTTATAAAAATGAACCAGAAATCACGCAGACGACGGCGGAACTTTCATCACGGTGAATGCGCCTTGAGATACAGGTTCTCACTTGGACGTTGCTGGATAATGTAAAATAATAACTACTCACTTCCAACATGTTTGATGAAGTTGAATGCAATTGATGTAGGATTATTTACTATATCCAGATGGTAAGTATTCATTTACATTAGGTTGAATGAATTTTGAGAATTCAATGAATGTTTCACAAAAAGTACCTATAATATCGTACAATGTGTTTTCTCTTCCCCTGGAAATGAAAAAGAAAAAAATTCATACTCCTATGATATCTGTTCTCAAATCGGTAAATTTGCCCCGATACGTAATTTCAATATTAAAAAAAATCAAAATAGTCAATTTTGATTTTATATAATATTGCAAATATACTTACCAATTTGTCCTGAAAACAGTCTTATAAGAATTTCAAGCTTTTTAATTTGCATTTCCAGGGGAGACTCAGAAAATGGATATCAGAACATTCAAGAAACTTTGAAACAATATCCACTCTTCGTTAGTATTTCAGCTCTTTACAAGTATATCAATTCAATCAAAAATATTAAAAAACAATCGAAACAGACATGATAATCATAATCAATCAGAAGGAAATACAAATGCCTAAAAAATACCTATGGAATTGTACTGGAAATTGAAACCTAATTCAATGTACTTGTTTTACAAGGTACAATAAGGATCGAAAATATAAATAATGACAATCCTTCAAAGGAGTAGGCTGATATAGAGCATCAAAACTTCATTCAACAATGTATTGCAAGCTCTTTATAGCTCACATAAAAGTAATGCATGCGGCACTTCTCGTGATCATTTATTCTAAATCTATCATCTCGAAGGAAGCAGTATATGTGAATTTTTTTCCCATTTCACAACCCCTAGAGGAACATTCAGTTTCTTCTTGTATACAGCGAAATATATTGCTAGAAACTGACGACCTGATTCCTCATATAGCAGCATCCTCAGTTTAAATATAATTCATGGTGTTTCATCTGATCAATTGTTTCGAGTGTAGATCATTGGGTACAGTGAGTGAGAAAAAAAGTACAATTATCTTAATATCCTCAACACCTCGTTTATTTGAATCAAAAGTATTTTCAAATCATTCAGGATTCACAAGAGGACTTCGAATGAAATAAAGTAATAATTTCGTCCACGTATACCAAAAAAAGAAAAATTCAATTTTCCGTCTTATCTCCAGTATAAGATCATAATCGCCAACCATCTAAACTAGAGGTTGTTTGAACACGTATTAGAAAAGATATAAATACGTGAAATGTGAACGAACGATAGGCAAACACGAAGGACAAAGATAACAAACATAACTATCTGAATTTTTTTATCAGTCTTGACCTCTTTTCGATCATAAACTGTCTGCGACTGTATCCAAGTTAATCGATGATCCTCGTGTACGATTGAAAAATCATTTATTCCGAGATTGTGACTACCATTAACTTTCGTTCTTGTGAAGAATACAAATGTTTTTCATATATTCGTGAAGCAGTTGTATTTTATGAAAAATAAAATCTTTATTTGATCACATTTCAAATTTTTTTGCACAGAATAAAGTGGGGTCATTGGTCTAAAGTCTACGTTTTATGGTATCTTATTCGATGATCGAGTAAATAGTGGAAAATCTCTGGAGATGCCAAATAACGATATTATCATCATCTGCAAACAACGTGATTTAGCCAGCATTATGCAATGTTGCCAGATCATCCACGAGGCTCGTATCTAATTGCCGAGTGACTCCACTTGATATTTTGTTGGACATATTTTTGATGGAGCAGTGAGACTTCAGTCTTATGGGATATATACTTATAATCATTTCGATCCACTGAGTAAACTTGAAAACTGGCGGAATCAATGAGTCCAAGAGGCAGCCTTACTCTTTTTGCGTATTTGGCAAACAATCCTGAGTAAAGGTAAGTAAAATAAACCAATGAAGCAAGCTCTCTCGATTTTTCACTCCATTGATTTTCGATTGTTCGCCATGACAAAAAACTCACCTATACAGGATGTAACTGAATAAGTGTAAAACATTTGAGGAGGTGATTCCTCATCGAAAAAAAAGATAGGATCTTTCATATAAAGAAACTTCATTGGAGCATCCCTTGTTAAGATACTGTCCCTTAAAGGGGGTACCCAAAATTTGTATGACAATCTTTTTCACGAGCACTGAAAAAGTTGCAATATTGAAATTAACCTGACTTTTTGTACTACCAAAAAGACACTCAGTCAGTAATTTATTTGGTTTACCCCATGGTTGTAAGGGGTGGAAAACGCAACCCCTAAAATTTATTGCTAATGTAACTTTTTGTCTTATTATTTGTTCACCATTTAAAAATCCATTTTCTATAGCCTGTTTCATTCTTAACAAAAAATGTCTCTCGGGTTTTTTCCCCAAAATAAACCAGTTCGTAGCAAGAAATTATTTCACGAACAACTACAGAGATACATAAATGCGAATTGGATTTATTTTTATTCTGTAGTTAGTACCTGCATCGAACGATTAAAGGGTAATAGTCAAAAATAATTTAAACTTTTTCAGTGCTTGTGAGAAAAATTGTTATGCAAATTTTATGTACCCCCTTTCAGGGGCCCTATCTCAACAAGGGATGCTCCAATGAAGTTTCTTTATAAAAAAGATCCTATCTTTTTTTCAATGAGGAATCACTTAAATGTTTTAAACTCATTCAGTTACACCCTGAATACATATACCTCCTATAAGAATTCCGAAACGTTTTCACGATACTAGATGTTTGGCTTCTTAGGATCGGCATTTTTATCTCATCTAAAATATGTTGCCAGACATAATGATCGACCGCCCAGATAACATTATCAGCTTTTAAATCTGTCTGGCTGGATAATCTCTTATATTGTGACATGGAAAAAACCGATAATTTTATTACATTACATAAATAGAAGGGATTATGTGCTATTTTTCCCATTAAGTAATGTGCTTTGATCTCTATCGATGATAAGTCAATATTCGTGATGATATTTTATGTATCGATGATAAACATGTTTGTTACAATCTCATGTCAATTCAGCCTTCATTTGCCAAAGATAAGATTCGCATCCAATTGGTTTCGAAAACATTTATTATTGATAATGACAAGAAGAACATAGAGCCACAACAATGATCGAATGAATATTTTTCAAAATGCATTATTTTCAGGTTTTTAATTTTTTTCTGCTGCTCGGAATTCTGAGACATTTCTGGGTTATATCCAGAGTATACGTAAGTCAGTCACGATGTGTGCCAATTACGAATAATCTTCAAATTTTTGCCTAACAGATATTGAACTTGAAGTGATATCAATCCGAATGAATTCCGAGACCTCAGGTTGAGAAATTTTGTCTTGGAGAAGGAGATTGACGTGTTGAGATTATTTCCATGAAAAAACATATTTCTTCCTTTCATTTTCCTTCAACGAATTTCGCAGGTTTCTAGGAAACCGCTCAGAAGCTCATTCAAGAGCTGGTGCGACCAATGAATAAAAATTCAATTGCATAGAAAATAAGAATATTGATAATCCTGAAAGATAGCGAACGATATTGAAGGGGGACATCTACTTGAATGTATTCCTGATGTTAGCATTTGTAGTCATCTTCTGGTAGTGTTTGTCAGCACCAAGAGATCTTTCGATTTTCTCATGTCATTTTTTCAATTTCATAAATTTTGATATATGTTTCCATTGAATCTCTTCATCAATTCGAATTGATCAACTTTTTATTCAACTTTCTTTTTCCTGCATTCAAGGATGCAAAATTATTGTCACTGTAGGACTTGAAGGACATTTAATTTAGGTGTTCACTGGAATAGTTGTTTCCTTCGTCCGATGATATATTCTCATCTGCAGAGCTAGTCAGAAATAAATAGAAGAAATAAAACGATCTTTGTCGATTCAGAGGTATTGTAAACAAAAGATGTGATTGCTCATATTGCAAACTGATATCAGGTTATTGCTTCGGTCGAAAAAATGTCTCACAATTTCGGATTATTGACTTTATTGGGTGATAGTAGTCTGTCCTATTCCTTTAATGGCCATTCCCATGAGGAAGGTTGAAAGGAAATGTCATTGTTTCGTGACGTTGAAGAATCCGAACATAATCCCCTGAACTATTCCATAAATGAATTTAAAAAATATCTATCGGCTTAGCTCTTGAAATATGCCTTTATCGACCATCTTTAGAATTCCCTCGAGATGCAACAACCTGCATCCACTTTGCTATATTTGGAGCGCTAACGGCATTTTTAAATTTAGAAATTCAACCTTATCTTCAACGAAGACAGTGTCGTGCATAGGGGGGTCACCGTAATGAAATGTACTTCCATAAACAACATTATACGTGGATTACTACTTTTACCGTTTCATATTGAAAGTATGGAGATTTTCCATTATTCGATTTATTTATGAATTTATTCATTAATTTACTTATTAAATTATCAATTCGATTGGTCACGAGAATATTGGCTTCAATTTGAATTCCGACCATATAGCTAGACAGAGCTACTATTGAAAAACGATCAAGACATTTTTTTTCTTGATCGAAATTCTGCATATTATGTGTATTGACTTCGAAATACTCGTGACGGAGGGAAAATTGGAGATTAATTTTTCAATTGTTGTTCATTACTCAATTCGTCGAATACATATCTTATTATATTGCTAATCACTTTTTAACGATATGAATGAATAGCGAGCTGGAGTTAATTTGCCTAGATGGAGAGATGTTTCATAATTTCCAATTTATTTTCGAACTATAGTAAAGATGAGTTTGATCATTTCATTTTCTTGATTTGCTGTTCTCATAGAGTATTTTGCTTCTTCTTTATTTTTATTTCTTCAGTTGAATACCTTTTTTTTGCAAATTTGCACAATGACGTTGTAACCGTGCAAATTTTACTTTTTCTCTATGTTGTCCAACAATTTTCTGATATCTTTCAAAATTTTTATACATTGTTCATGCTACTGATACGCCTGTTGACTTATATTGTCACACTCTGAAGTGTTTGAAATATCAGAACAGCATACAGCTTCCTTGAAGAATACCCCTTTGTTGCCTTATCACATTCCAATCGACGATGGTTGTCAATTTGATTTAATGGGATGGCTATGATAAGAATCATTTCAATGGTACGGCTGGAGGCTACTCAGCTGAATAAGGCGAAGTAAGGCTTTTCGGCTCATTTCATTGATATGTAATCTCTGATAGGACGAGAATATCTGCCCACGATGTTCCTGTACACATACAGTCTTTCAGACACTTCACATATCGTATGTAAGCTCGTTTGCGAGCTCGATAGAAGCGGCAGGACACTAGTACGAAGAAATTAGACTAAAACTGAAGCGAAGCGGAGATTGACTCTTCGGGAACTTTTTGAGTAATATTCCAACGAAAAAATGGATGGAAATACTGAATCGAAAAATATATGACCATATAAAAAAACCTACGAATCAGAAATGTTCATTCATCTCTCTTAGTTTGAATTTTTCAGTTTGAAAACAAAATTTTCTCCATTTCCAATAGTTGCAATAGAAAATTAGTCTTGAGTGAAAGTGAGTTATGAAATTTGCCTGATGGATATTTCAGTTATAATTTTAATCATACTCCAAAATTTCAAAATAATGTCACTGCGTTACTTCAACCAATACTTCAACTAAACTGCACCTCTTTGATATTGATTGGAACTTTGCCCAGAAGGCAAATCGTTTCTTTTGAAATCTCAGTCACAACTGTGTCTCAGTAGTCAACACCATTAGCAGGTTAGATCATCGAAGCGAGAAAATGTAATAAGGTTAATAGTGAATGGAAACAATAAAATTGTAGAAAAACAGACATCCAGTATACCCCGAAAGATACCGAGTTTTTGAATAATTTTCATCCTGATTGGGGTAACTGATGAATAATTCAGTGATTTGTTTTTTTCTTACTAACCTACCGCAAAAATTGATGAAAAATAACTCGGTGACTTGTTTTTTTCTTATTAATATTCCGTGAAAATGGATGAAAAATACCCGATATATGAAATATGTATCACGTTTACGTTATTGAAAACGTCCAAAATGTCGAAAGTTTGAGATTTAACATGGCCAAAAATATATATATATATATATATATATATATATATATATATATATATATATATATATATATATATATATATATATATATATATATATATATATATATAATTCATCCATTTGGCTTCGAAAAAAAACTTTCCATCGGAATTCAATTGAAGAGTCAAAACTCATTTTTGTTTGATTGTTTTGGCCTAAAGGACTAGGTACAGTATCTTCTCAGTGACATCATATATCCTAAGATGCCTAGGAAACCCTGGTGTATCTACTTATACCTGAATAATTTTGGGATAAACTTGGCGAAAACCGATTGCTTGATTTCTGAGGTCGCAAAAGCTTCAGATCGCTATTGTATATGGCGATCAGTCATATACCATATGAAGTTTAATTTTCAGTAGAGAGGAATGTGCAACCGAATATTCTACCACTGTTCATTATTTGCCTACTGAGATTTTGACAGCCCTGACAGCCAATCAAATGCGTTTCAGAAAACGTGCATGTAACGTGGAAACCTACCGTTAACAACCTGTCAATACTGTCACTGTCACCTGCTACCTCTACAAGTTTTTAGTGTATTTATATCAGTTTGTAAGACTAGACTTTGATTCCGAGAAAATTTACTTTGTCCATTCACCTGAGAATGTACGACAAAGTTCATGCTAGTGTATTGAAAGTGATAGACTGTCTTGGAAGGGGATACACACATCAGTTATGCAACGGTTCAAAATACGTATCACATCGATATTTCCTTTATTTACACAAAACTTTGTTTTCAATATCTCATTGATAAGAGCTATAGATGTTTCCTCCTCGATATAAGACTTTCGCTCAAGCTGAAACGAATAAAATTAGTTACAACGCTACATTCATGTTATTATTTCGGGACGATTTGTTCTGTACTTACCTTAGGTACTGAATAAAGAAGAATATTTGGATCCCCAGATTTTTACTGACAACACAAAATACGAAATCTTTTACACATCGTGAAAAAGTACTTGTAATAACTTCAAAACTTATTCTACTTATATAGACTTTCAAACACTGTTGAATGCGAAGAAATAATTTCAGAGTTTTGATTGACAACAATAAACCTCAAAGTTACGTCAATCTGACAAAACCAACTTTTGACAGATTTCCGAAAATGCTCATATAACGCCCCCTATATAAAAATTAGAAAGCATTTGTAATCGTCGATTGTTTTTCGCCAAGAAATTCTAAACAATATCGAATCACTAGATACACCAGGGTTTCCTAGTCATCTTAATATATCCTAAGCAATCAAGCTTGATGCATTATGAATAGCTCCATAGATTTATTTGTCGTTAAGACGTTAAGTGGTGACTTCCGGAATAGTTTCATATGCGTGACCAAACGTAAAAATGTCTATAATTATTCTGCTTCATATTTATTCATGGACACAAATTACACCTACCCCGTACCGATTATTATCCTCCACTCAATTAAAATCCAGTTTTCTTCTAGACAGTGAACATACTTGGACAATTTATGGGTTGCTCTGCGAATAAGGCGAAAGAATTATGGAAAACGGTAACAACCGTTTATAGTATAAACGAAAATGAAACTGATACAGTAACAGTATACCTCGTTGATTGGTTTCATCATCGATCAGATTTCGTCTGTTGATCTACCATAATACATGTTACAAATATTCCACCTTTATCATATTCAGCAAGTATGTGGAAATAATCTTTCATTGGAAATTCTTGAAATGATCTGGTGAAAGAATGAGTCCAAGAGATATTCGGATATTCGACTGGTTTCAGTCGCATAATCAAGTTGCTACCAGAGCATTGACAATAAAATTAATCGTGAAAGAGAGACGATCGCCAACTGGCAGGGTTATTATGAGACGAATTTCATTCATGTCAAGTCCGTTTTGAGACACAGAGCTATATGAGAGATGAGTTGGATCCATATATCGAGTATTGATAACGAAAACTCAGTCCGCACTCTTACAACACACGAAATAATTTTGTTGATTGTTATACCAATAATTAGATGGATTTTTCGAGGTTTTAAGAGGATGTGAAAATATTGACATATCTACTAATCTTTTGCACAACTTCTTTGGTTTGCATGAACTTTCAGATCTGAAGGATTCGAAGAAAGATCTCAAAGTTCCTATTGGAATCATGCCAGGGGTAAATCTGACCTTGACTTTTCTCCAAGTTGATATTTATTTTTCAATGAAACTTGTCTCATTAATTCTTGAGAAAACAAAAGCTGCTTTGGAATCCTATCTGAGCCAAGGAACAAAATAACGAGTTTTTCTGTGAAATCACTCGATACGATTTCTGCAATCCATTTATAAGTCAACCCAGAAATACTGAGTACCCAATAATTGGATGAACCCTGCATACCGCAGGTCAAACCATTATTCATTCATTATAAAGAAACCACCATACTTTACTGATATTTATCACCATCGCACAATAAATAACAGTGTTCGATGTTGCATGTGGGTCTACCTAATAGAACATTGTTCTGCAGTGAACAGTTCTTCAACAAGCACCTTCTCTTCCTTATTGGTTATTGATGGTTGAATTTGATATTAGCCAACGTGTCAATGCATCAACTCTGAAAGAGTCATTAATCAATATCAGTCTGCAGAAAGCTTGTCATATGCTTACAATAAAACGTGATACACTGCTTCATGCTTTATTCCATAGGCAAAGGGTCGACATTACAATAACAATGGTAAATATAAATTATGGTTTAGCACCGTTGAATAGCGCTGAATTTTTAATGTCGATAGGAAAGTATTTTGCCGCTACATGCTTATGCTAATGGTTAGGACAGTAGAAAATATTGCTACACTCTCATTGTTGCAAATGATCGGATTGTTTGGAAAATTCGAAACAAACATTGATAATGACAATAATAATGTGTAATTTACCCTCGTTATCGGCTGTGAAAGAGCTGATCAGAACTCTGAGAACTCTGAAAATACCAGAGATGAGTTCTACAAAATTGATTCAAGAGTCTCATTTAGTTTCAGGTCAGGTGGGCTCATGATAACTTGTCAAAATGGTATCTTCAACACATTGTCAGATTAATTCTACTCATCAAGAAGTCTGAATGCTTCTGAATAAAATCCACAGGCTGCTTCGATTCATAATGTAGCCTCACATCGACTTCGGATGTTGCTATTACGATTTTGACATTTTTGACCGAATGATTGTCTCACGCACTGGATAATATTATGTGAAGTATGAAGAGTCGAATTCTTGGAAACTACCTATCGTCTATCTCAGGTAGATAGAAATGGAGAAGTTGGAAAAACTAGTTTATGGGATTTGGAGGTGCTCTGATACTTGTGAATATCGCGGTTGATTATGTTAGGCCTTCATTTTCATATCCGATATAAAATAGAAATGCGTGTAATAATCTTTTTGGTTACTTCTGAGTACGCTTGAAACCTTCGATATGAAAGTTAAATTTAATTAACCAAAAAAAAAATGTAAAGCTGTCGTGGATCCCAGAAATCGAAACGTGAGAACACTCAACTTGAGTTTTATTTCTTTTTGAATTTTGATAATTGTTTTTGCGCTATTCGAATCTGTGATTTTTTTCTAAACTCCCTATAAGTCAATTTCCATTTTAATTTCTCTGATTAGATCATAACTTCAATTTAATTTTATTGACCTAACATTTTGTTGACATTTCGGGGTAAAATGATAGAGATACACTATATTACTATTCCTATTACGGAAGTTAGCGACGATTCTTCACTTCACATCACTTGGGGATATGATGCATGTTTCAGAACATTACAAAGTTGATTCGAGATGCAAAATATTATAATGTAGGTTGATTGTCTCCATAGGTTTATCTTGCACTGAACCATTTTATCACACATTTTAAATTCTGGAGAAAATCGAAGAAAAATTTGACCTGTCTTTCTTCTTTTCATGCGAACATCAAAATAAATAATATTTGATGTTACGATCAATCGAGATAATTGGGTATATTTCATTCGATTACCATTCACAGTTACCTTGCTACTTTTCCAGTTGTGTATTCTGACTTCAACTTCTTTTTGCTTACAAATAAACATTGTTTTTCTGTCGACACCGTTACTTGACATCGATCCAACTCTAATTTTGAAACGAACCAGGTGCCAACCACCCAACTCGGAAATAGAAAATAATTTCACTATTTATTCCTACGACACAATCGCAATGCTATTGTCCAACGCCGTACTAATCCCTCCTCGTTCTTTCAGATACATATGTGTTCTATGGACTACGAGATGTTGGTCTCTCACAGTCCGCCGGTCTTCAGTCACAGCCCGCCAACTGGTGGATTCCTCACGGAGTATGCGGCTCTCAGACTAGGACAAGATTCATTTCCGCGCGCTGCCTTCAGTACTTGCCGAACCATCCAGCACTCAAACTCGTTCAGCGGATTCACCAAGTCCCCAGAAAGAATGCCGGCTTCTCCGAAGCGACCGTGTTTAGTGATACGACCCAATGAGGAGCCCTCCAGCTCGAGCGATGAAGACCCAACCAGTCCGACACGATTGAAGAAGAAAGTCGTCTTTGCCGACGACAAGGGCATGTCTCTGACCCACGTCAGGGTCATGACAGAACCGTCCAATGTGCCGCCACTCTGGAGTTACAGATTCCTAACGGAAGTGACGCAGGGAATCAACGCAGACCCGGTGGGCGAGGTCGACACCTGGGAGGTGACTTTTCCACAACCAGCCTCAGACTACGTGGCGTTCAGGAAGCGGCTGGATTCTGAGAAGGTTTCTCTGGAAAACGTCATAGTAAAAGAGTGCGAGGACACCATCCTGGGAACGATCAAGGTCAGCAACATGGCCTTCCACAAAGAAGTTTTTGTCCGGTCTTCGACGAACGATTGGAAGACATACGAAGACGCGTTCTGTGTTTACGTGCCTAACAACATCAACTCTAACGTTAGCCCCGCCTACGTTCTGTATGACACCTTCTCCTTCAAAATTCCGCTTCCTCCGAGAGTGAAAAAACTAGAGTTCTGTGTGTGCTTCAAATGTGAGGGGAACGAATACTGGGATAACAATCACGGGAGCAACTACACTCTAGCGAAAAAGATGCCGGCTCCCATGCATAAGTCCCTGTCGAACGATGACTTGTACAATCGGCAAAACAATCAAACTCAAGATCAGGTAATAAAAAAGTGCGCGGATATAGTACAAACTAAAATGGACTCTTGGTCGGAGTTTGCTAGTTGGACTCACTTAGAAAACTCGAGTCCCTATTGGTAATGCCTTTTCTTATCCATCGTGGAAAACGGGCAGCATGTTGGGTGTAAAATTGTTAGTATATTTCTTTCTGATCATTTTCGTTCATGAAACATACAATGCATCTTTCCACCATCATTTTGCAATCAGGATACTCTCATTTCATATCGTGTTTTAACGATAACTGCTCGTTTATGTAGACAACATGATTAACGTTAATATGCATAAATATTTTCATGTTTAACGAAGGATATAATTCATTGCTCTCATTGAGATATGGTGGTATTTTTGTATGTCCGGAGAATGAATGCAATTCAAGTTCATTTATGATATTATTGAAACTTGAGTTTTGTACTTGCTACTGAAAATCTCTCGCTGTAACATCAACTTCTGCACATAAAATCAACTAGCTTCACTAGTTGTTATTGAATCAAATGAAAGGTTAATATAATTATATATCTCCTATCAGAGTCTTCAATCATATCCCACACATCATCAAAGAACAAAAATTTAACAAACGCAGGGTGGCCAATCGACAAAGTCCGAAAGTGCCTTAATGATATTTTGAGTCAGTTCAGACATCCGTAATGGACACCGAATATTGGTAATGATAACATATTGTTTCGAATACGTTCTCTAACCCATTTCATTTTGGAATATGTCTGAAATAAATTAGTATTCATACCAATTCAATTACACGAATTCCATTTTTTTCAGAAATGTGTTAGGAGAAGGATGAACTACCGAGGAACATATTTTACTATACTTCAGCTCTCACAAATACGATTATACTTTTCTAATCTCTAGCTTTCATATACAGGATTATACCTTCCTACTCCTTTCTATTTCAAAATATCAGTAAAGAAATGAAAACTTTTCTATGATGCCAGTTCAACATGGATAGCACTTACTAAGATGTGTTCTGAATCCCTCCACAACAAAGATGGAATGGAATTTTCAGTATCTTGTATGTCACAGGATAATTTGCATTCTGCTTAATTTGAAGGACCCATTTATCATTTTGTATGTCTCGTGGTGGCCATCCTGTACGATATTTTTGAATATAATCGATCGAAATTGAGAGTTCTTACGTACATCAACCACCAGTCTCAGAATTTATTCACCCCTTTCATGTAATGGTCTCTATCAACATTGAAATGTAGTACTTTCATTAGCAGGACAGAAAAATGATTACCTACTGAAGACTATGAAATCATCAACAGATTTATTGTTAACTGTCTTCTCTCACAAGATGAACTCAATTGAAGATGTTAACGGAGGTATTAATTCTCATGATCTGCCTGAATTTATTTTGGCATAGTCGGATTTTCAGTATTCAATCTCATTCTTGGAAAACATTTTTCGTGAATCTTTTTCTGTACTTCATCTACGCTACGATTTTCAATGTCGAATGATTGAAGATCAGGACTGGAATGAGAAGCTTGAACTGATGACTCATCCAGACTCTTTCTTTGTCCCTATTGACACGTATTGATGTGAGATATAACTAAGACGAACACTTCGAACATTTTCGTTGTATGGATTCAATGAATTGTTGACCAGTTTCCAGAACCATGCTAATGAAAGTACCTGTGGTTTAGTGGTTATACAAAACTAATAATTGTGTTCTTTTTTTGCAGAACTGTGTAATCCCGGTGAATTCAATGTTGCCAAAACGAAGCCATCTGTGAGGAATGGATGACTGCTTTTACCTCTAGAGGGATAATCACTGAGAATTTGATATTTACATATATATTGTTTTTTTTTCGCGGCCGGGAATAATTTGGTTTCATGATGAGCAATTTTCATTTAGTTTGGTCTGTGACTGGAATCTGTGATATAAAAATAATGACCGTTAACTTATTCAAATTGTGGTGAATTGTAGTGCCAACTGGAAGTGAGTATATATTTTGTATGGAATTTTCGGAAATTAGTACCTAATTTTAAAAGACTGATATTATTATGTATGGTATAAAGAGTGCAACTATGAGATTTTATCGATTTGGGGAAATGAACGTTGTTTAAAGAGTTAAGAGTATGTATAGATGAATATATATTTTATAATACTGCTTTGTAAGTATGATAAGTCAACTTAAGTTCCTTGCTAAACAGCTCTTTGATGTATATTCTATTGAAAAATTATCGAAGAAGAAGAAACTGGATATTCTGGCACAATTTTTTTTATTCAATAGTGAAAGGAGATGAAAAACTTTTGTTATTCTGCATGTCGAGGTTCCTCCAGCAATATTCCAAGAAAATTGAACCAGAAAGTATTCATCACGCCCTAATGGCTGAGTTCGGAAATTTTACAAGAACATGTATGTAGAGAGAGTGTCTTTAATGATAAGATTTGTCAATAATCTATGAATTTGGTTGTATAATTGGAGTTATGAGTTGGTCTTTTTCCTTGGATAAGGAGTGACACAAGTTTTTCGTTGATACACTGGATACTTTTTTACGTAGATCTGACAAATATTACAATATAGTATTTTATTCGGAACGCACATGCTGGTTATGCCAACAACTTTCTTCTTTGATGATTTTTCTTCGTGATATATTCATATATGAGAGGTTTACTTTTGTGTAATATTTTGCAATGCGAAAAAATGTAATTTTATTGATTGTTGTGTAATTATATCTCTATATCATTTTTTATTATTTCACTGTGAATAGTACGTGTCATTTTATATATTGTGTTATACAATTTTTGTGCTTTCGTAAGACTAATGTGTACTGTTATCCATTTATGTTTTTCTGCATATAAACGCCTACTTCTCTTCATTGTATATTTTTCAGTACCTTTGTAGGTTGAATATGCACATTTTGTTGATTAAAGATGTTGAAATATATGTGTTTTTTTTTCATTTAATAATAATAGTTTAGTGTTTGAAGTGTCATAATATGCATAACATTGACAATTACACACAATTGAACCAAGCACATTTTAAATTATATCAACGAAGCCCAAGAAACAAGTTAAAATATATTGTTCAAACAAACTGATAGGATTGAAATCTACTGAATCAATCACATAAAGCTGACCATTTAAGAAAGCTGTTTGAGATTCTTCTTCAAAGTGAAACATTTTATAATTATCGAAGATATTGAATATCCTTTTGATCAACAAAATCTACTCGAAGTACACTTTTAATGCAGCCATCTATCCTTATCTATCATTGGGTTCAGATCGAAATAATTTATGAAACTATGTATTTCGAATGATTTTGAAATTGTTCGTGAGGAAGCAAACAACCCGTGTGATGGAAATTTCGAAGAATTTCGGAAACATGCCACGGATGAACCAACCATAAAAAATCCAGACATTCCATAGTAAAGATAGTTTACTTCCACCTACAGCAAAGATATTCCAATTCAAAGTACGTGGGAGCTAGAAATATAAACGAGTCCAAATATATCTTTGGTCATTTTGGTTCCTTGCCAAAGGAACAGAAACGTTCTCATCAGGAAAGACGGGAAAATAGTCGTGACCTCCTTGAAACCAAATGAATTTGACGAAATAATCTATGAAAACTATGTCTTTGATACAAGAGAAACGTCCAGGTATATCTGTTTTTCAATTTTTTTTATATTTATTATCCCTTGTTGAACACCATGAGAACGTAAAGATGGTAGAACCTTGTGCGGGCAAGCCAGTACGAAATTTTAGCTTCGTCCGGGCGTGAACCGACTAATCAACTGATACATAAATGGTTCAGATTGGTCAATATATTTGGTGCAGGGGTGGGGAGATGGTAAATAGCGCTGAAATATTCGCAATTTCAGTCAAGAAAACCACTTAATGACCAGGGAATCAGTATCAGTGGCTCACAAATTCAAAACCATTCAATCTTCTCAATACTAATAGTAAATTGTAGCCCAAATTTGAATTTTCTTTTGATAATTTTGGCGTATTAATATCCGATAATCATTTCAAATATGCTCTCTGTTAGCATTTTCTTATTGTAATGTGAAATATCCAATGAAGATACCATGCCATTCAATATTTTTAGACGTTCAAAGTAGATGGGGTACAAAAATAGTAATGTAAGTATTGCGAAATCTCTAAAAGGTAAGTTGACTTTCTTGACTTTTTACGAATACAGATTTGTAGAATCTCTTTCGAAAATATGGTTACGGTATTTCCTGTAGTCTTCCATCAGTGAAATGACATCTGGACGTATTACTGTTCGTCCTCGGAAAGTGATCGGAAAATCCGTAACAAATATGAAATTTGCGGACAATTAGTGTGTTAAAACACAGTCAGAAGATACTAATATGTAACACATGTAATAATCAATATATTAAAATGTATATTTTATGAGTTGATTTTTATATTTTAAAAATATATAAACTGTCATGTTTTTGCTAATAATATATACAATGCTTATTGCTTTTCAACATTCACCCATAAATATATGACTTACCACAAATATTATCAAGTAACGTAGCCGAATGAAAGTCTATCCATATTACCCAGTGAAGAGTGAACTGCTTCATTCTGGGGTGAGTAAAATAATTATAAAACAGTTTTTTCTCACGTTGTGAAATTATTCCCTATAAGTGTACTCGATTCAAGTTGTATGTGCTTGGATTTTTATATCGATTGGAAATGAATAATCCATTTTCTTGCAATACCAGTTGTTGAATGGAAAAAATGCATTTTCATGATTTGAAGGTTGATTTTACATACAAAAATTTGTAAAAGACTTGAGAGGGTATCGTATGGTGGTTCAATTTTTGGTTCAGACTTTCTTCCAGAACGAAGTTGGGTATATTGCTGCATAAGTGTTGCTACAACAGATGTGATTTGCCCAAATGAATCATTTTATTCAACTGATGTTTCAACAGTTTTGATGAACATTTGTGTTATCTTGATTATCCAGAAAAACACAGAATACCAAAAAATATCGCCACACTTTTTTTTTGAAGAAGAAGAAGAGTTTGATGAACATTTGTGTTATCCCGATTATTCAGAAAAACACAGAATACCCAAAAAATATCGCCACACTGTTTCTATTTTTGAAGAAGAAGAGTTTCTAGAGATATGACCGGCAAGCTAATCCTACTAGCAGCGCTGAAAACTAAGTTGCCGATGAATTTGACAAAATGAAGAAGATGCTGGGACTTCAGTAGGAGTCATCTGTGATTGGGACGTTTCTTGAAGCAAAATGGAGTTTTAGATAACTCATCATCTTATTATATATTTCAAATACATTTGGTCGCGTATCTTATGAAAACGATGTGAAAGTGATTTGCCGGTTATTTTGTTGTTTCATAAATCCTCACATACAAGATATAGTGTTTTTGGAAGAACCGCGTGTCAAGAATATACGCCCAATTCATTTAATGTTCGGATGCTACTAAGATGTTCATAAAGAGTTTTATATTGTGCTTGTTTCCTTGGTTTTCAGCAACTCTGTAAATTGTCATATATGTCAGATACATCTCTTCAGCTGAAACTTATTAGGGCAAAATATTCAAACAGCATGCAGTTCACCTCCTAAACTGAAAATATCTGCTTAATTTGCAGTCAAGTGAATTATATACTCAACCAAGCCTAACGGTATGCCGTAATATTCCCTAAAAATGCAATACCTAATATAGAAATCAATGAATCAAATGAGTTGTACGTTGTATAATTCTCATTTCGAAGCATGTTGCATGTCGCACAAGGTAGTTTAGATAGTTTAATCACTGCCTGTCTGACCACCTATACGTATAATCTAAGCGAATAAATTTTGTCGGGTTTGATTTAAAGATACTTGAAACGGCAGTGTTCCAGCTACGTGGATGTTATAAAACGTGCATATCTTGTTGAACGGAGACGTTGACTGCATCGACATTTCACCTGTTGATTTACTGACTGAAATGGATGTGACTTCGCGTGTGTGATGTGCGAATGATAATTGACAGAAATGCATGTCGTGGTCGTTGAGCGATACGAAAAAGAAGGAAGTTGATTATGCAGGCATTAAAGGATACTTAACATACACGTTCTATTGATTTGGGCCATTTTGTGTGATATGCACTTTGACCGAAGAGATAAATACATTATCGAAACCACACAAGTAAAGTATTTCTAGGAACTACGACAGAGAAGTTTCTGCTCAAAAACTCAGTACAAATGGAAAGGAAACTTGTGGTACTTCGTTCGATAGGTTCTTTCAATTATGTGCTCAACTTTCTTTTATTTTTGAGAATTGCTGGTTCTGTTTAGTTTCGAATATACTTCGAATTAACGAAAAATAATAGCTTCAATGAAACTTTATTCCTTTCTGTATGAATTTATTTCAATATAATATCTGAATAACTTTCCTGAAAATCACGCCAAACTTCGGCGTAATTTGAAACTGGTTTGATTTTTATTTCCAGATGTCGAGACTCTAGCCGAAGGTAAGCATTGTTGATAAAGGGGAGAATTCTGACTGATGAGGGCACCAATGTGTTCAACAAATTGAAACTTTTCCTAGAGATCAATTACCCTATCACCAAACTGATATTTTTGCACTCGACGCGCGTTTCGCTAACAAGATTAGCATCTTCAGGAGAGGAAAATTGATACTAAATCTAAAGCTAGGGTTAGTTGTTTACATACCTAAAGTTTTTTGGTCCGATATGGACTTTGTTTGTTACTGTTAATTATTCTAATTAATTTCTCGATAATGAACTCACTACCTGCAAGTTCCGTCATCTGTTAGTATCGATTATTCTGATTACTTTCTCAACAATTAATTGAAAAGCGGGCTGAAAGGGAAAGGTCCCTTGTCTCCATTCATGTTGTTTTTACATTTTGCTATTTCTAGACTCTCACATGCATCGAGTAGTCTTCTGTCATGCACATGCTCAATCAGTTTCAGATTGTTTTCACGAATTTTGTGATCTTTGTCTAGTCTAGAGCGTGTTGGGCGACACTGGATTTTTCTAGCCTTCTGTATTTTATGTGTGCAAAATTCTCTTTGAAACGGGTTTCAATAGCTTGTCGGCTCTGGCCGATATTCTTGTTGTTGCAATCTTGAAAACTGATCTCGTAAATTCCCGACTTCTCTGAGTTTTCTTATTTTTCCTTTGGATTACCAAGAAGCTGTTGTAATTTGTGAGAAGTTTTATATGCAACTTTTATATTTACTTTGTCAAATATCTGTTGAAGTCCTCTAGTGTATTGAGGTTCATATGGGATTACTATAAACTTTTCATTTTTCCCATCTTTTTGAAAGGTTGAAAACTCACGAAGTGTTTCCCTGAATTTACATTATCTAATTATTATCTTATCAACTATCTCTGTGTTAAAACCGTTCTCTTCAGCTACGTACCTAATCATTCTCCTTTCATTGTCGTACTTATCGTTTTTCGAAGGAAAAGTTATTTACCTATGGACACTGCCGCCATTTTATGTTGTGGACAATGATTCGAGTCATTTGGAATGTATCTGAATGTGTTTCCTGGAAATGTCAAATTCTATTTCATTCTGTTCGTTCTTTATAACCAATACATTTAAAAATGACAACTTTCCTGCTTTTTCAACTCCGTACGTGATTTTTATACAGTAGTATAGCAGAAAAAAAAAAGGAAAGTTATCATTTTTAGATGTATAAATAGAATTTGACAGATACATTCCAAATGACTCGAATCATTGTCCACAACAAAAAATGGCGGCAGTGAAATTTCTTTTCCATAGGGTAATAACTTTTCCTTTGAAAAAAGATAAGCACGACAATGAAAGGAGAGTGATTAGGTACGTAGCTGAAGTTAACGGTTTTAACCCAGCGATAGTTAATAAGATAATTAGAAAATCTAAATTTAGGAAAAAACTTCGTAAATCTTCGACTTTTTAGAAAGATGAAAATTGAAAAATGAGAAGTTTATAGTAATCCCATATGAACCTCAATACACTAGAGGACTTCAACAGATATTTGACAAAGTGAATATAAAAGTTGCATATGAACCTTCTTACAAAAAACAACAGCTTCTTGGTAACCCAAAAGATGAATTAGAAAACTCAGAGAAGTCGGAAATTTACGAGATCAGTTGTCAAGATTGCAACAACAAGTACATCGGCCAGAGCCGACGAGCTATTGAAACCCGTTTCAAAGAGAATTTTGCACACATAAAATACGGAGGGCCAGAAAGATTCAGTGTCGCCCAACAAGCTCTAGACAATGATCACAAAATAAGTGAAAGCAATCTGAAACTGATCAAGCATCTGCATGACACAAGACTACTCGATGCATGTGAGAGTCTAGAAATAAAAATAAAATACGGAAGGCTAGAAAAATCCAGTGTCGCCCAACACGCTCTAGAAAATGATCACAAAATTGGTGAAAGCAATCTGAAACTGATCAAGCATGTGCATGACGCAAGAGTACTCGATGCATGTGAGAGTCTAGAAATAGCAAAATATAAAAACAACATGAATGGTGACAAGGGACCTATTCCTTTCAGCCCGCTTTCCAATTTATTGTTGAGAAAGTTATCAGAATAATCAATACTAACAGATGACAGAACTTGCAGGTAGTGAGTTCATTATCGAGAAATCAATTAGAATAAATAACAGTGACATACAAAGTCCATATCGGACCAAAAAAACTTTAGGTATATAAACAACTAACCCTAGCTTTAGATTTAGGATCAATTTTCCTCTCCTGAAGATGCTAACCTTGTTAGCGAAACGCGCGTCGAGTGCAAAAATATCAGTTTGGTGTTAAGGTAATTGATTTCTAGGAAAAGTTTCAACTATTACACCGAAGGTTCCAATCTCATCGTTTATTTGTTCAACAAATGTCGAAAATATATGGTGGACAGCTGATTTTTAATGAACGATTAACCAATCACAGGCTTTGTTTTACCGATTGGATTTAGTTCAAATTTGTCCGATAAGGGTCGTATCAGGATAAGGAACTTCCCTAATTTTCTTCTTTCTTGTTGGAATACTCTGAAAAGTATATACTAAGGCGTACGTCTACTGCATGTTCATGGAACATAAATACTTCCATGTTGTTATCTGTGGGACGAAGACTTGACAATACTTTTAGAATGAGATTCCCATGAGTACGATTTTATTGGGAATATCGCATTTTTCTCGAGGTCTTGCCTTCAAGAATGAGAAAAATTGGCGACTCGTCTCTCTTCCAGTAGTATCACACGGTCGTTACACTTTCGAAATTTCATGAAGCGTTCGGTCTTTGGCAGTTGTATCACTGTTCACTCGATGAGTAACGTCATCTTACCCTTTTCTTGCGAGCCAGCATACCTGTCAAACAGTGTGAACCTAAAACCTCAGATAAAGCAGATATTGTGATGTTGGCTATTTTTTCATCACTAAGATTCTCTATAAATATTTCAATAGAAAAGTTATTGATCGTGTAATTTCCGAGACACAAAAAAAGGGAATTATTCTTGAATCATACGAATTCGAAAAAGATATGAAAAAATAATGAGATGCCAAACTTATATCACTCGCTGTCGCGTCCCGCTCTGTTTTATTATTTTTGTTCATTTTTTTTGTATATATATATTCTAAGGAAATGAATACATTTCTGTTGATATTTCATTTAAATTTCATTTATTTCAATTTGAACTATAATTTACATGCAAGTATCTTTGTGGAACCACACTTTATCATTTTTCAATCCATCACCTCTAGCCCAGATCAAGCCAGTCGGCATTCAGAAAATAGCGAAGCGATTTGCTGTTGAGCAGTTCACGAATATACTGTTACGATTAATCCCTTGAAAAATCTCAATTCTGACACCACTGTTACGATATATCCCTGGGTTCGTCGATTAAAACACCAAACAACACTAAACTTCTTTTATTAAAGCTCTCTATCACAATACAATACAACACAATCACTTAAATCTCTTCGATAACTTTCCAATGCTCGCTCGCTACTAAAACTCTCTGTACTAACAATTCTCTACACACTCCTTGCACTTAGCAATAACGAATAAAAGCTCTTTCCACTTAGATCTCAATAACTCTCGCCACATAGCTCTACTAAACTCGCTCCACTTAGCTCTGAATACAAACTTCCGAATAACTAACTCTCCGAATAAAAACTCTGTCTCCGCCGCGATATCGCGATCCTTATATATGTCTGCATACCTATCGAGAATCCTCCAGAGAAGCCCCGATGTCGTGTCTCGAATTCTCCAGGCGGTAATCACAGTTCTTGGAAAATGACGTTCGCTACGACGCGATCCTTCGCCTTGCGTTCACGATATGGTCAGGGCCGGCGCTAGGACGTAACAATTGGGTTTCCTTTTTTTCTCATAAAAAAACCGCCGTGCAATCGTGAGTGCTGTTTTCTTCCGATTGTTCGTATGAACTGGAGTTTTCCAAACCCCAACACCGTCGTGCAATCCTGTAACGACACCGGAGAAGAGTCGGCCGACACATCGACTGAATTCTCATCGCAAAGGACATTGTGTCACTCCAGAAGAAATACCAAGGTAAGATCTGGCTTCCTCTGGGTACACTTCCTTTTACCATCCACCACAAAGATACAGTCCATTGAACTCATCGAGACGTCGACATTGTATAACCGCTTTTGGTTATATGATTAATAATTGTTATAGATCATAGATCTAATTCACCCGCATCAAACACTCGCACTCGAGGCAGCGTGTCGAGTGTGAGTGACATCAATTTGGTCTTCGGTTTATTGATCTCTACAATGCAGGGTATTGTTGTATGATGCTAAAAGTCCTCAACAGGTGTTTGTTGGACGCAACCATTTCACTGCATATTTTATGCCATATGTTTTATTGAAACGTAAAGGTACTATTCCCGATTTAGAGAAAGTATCATGAGAAGTTATCGCTGAAGAATAAAAAATATAACAGCATCATGCCATTGGTTAGAAAGTACGTCCCACCTATACATTTACCATTTTATGAGAGCATCAAACGAGGGGAAGGTCAGGAAAGCGATTCTGAGTAGCCAGTAACTTCACACCCAAGTTTTGTTTCACTTCAAATATAAAGGAGATCATGTTAATATCTGTAATGAAGTTTAATTTGGAAATTGATGTAGTTTTTTGTTTCTTGTCCTGTTTTCACCATTTCTGGAGCAAAAAAGGAAATGTGAGTACTTCCGACGAATTTATAAAAAAAACTAAAATGAATTTTGAGTTGAAAACAAACACTATGGATCACAAATCCATTCATAGTCTCATAACAGTCTTCAGTTCTCATTAAAAATCATACTAACAGCTTCTCAACGTTTTTCCCACTTTTCTCGAAATTATCTAGTGTGAATATAGCAGGTTTTTGCACCGAGCCCATCAATTATGCTTCTTCATATGAACTTTCTTCATATCTGGAAGAAAATCAGGGCAGATATTTGAAATTCAACCATGATTCTCATATACAACCACTCCCACAACAAACCATCAATTCAAGGTATTTCACCACTAGACTTGACAAAAGATAAGTTTGCCAGGCCTCCTGTCACACCCTCTTCCTGTCACTTTATCGCTGCCTATATCTAGTGCTGGAATAATTTTCAATTACTCTTTTGTTATCTGATCCTAACTCTGAGATAAACGATTCATTGTTATTGAGACTGACTGACATGAGTTAAATTGAAAAATCAGGATGAGCATAAACTAAATGAAATATTTTTTCATTTCACTTGCTGCACCATATCAACATCACTGATCTGTACTACTTGGGAAAATACATTTTTTTCATTTCTTTCACTGAAGAACCTACTGAATTCAGGAGGTAATCAACGATTTATTATTGTTTTCAAGCAAAATTGAAACGACATACTCTTAACAAGTAAGACCACTGTGACAGGAAAAAATCATCGACATCAATTTTTTTTTTTTCAAAGTTTTTTTCAAAGTTTTATTCAACAACAACACAAAATGGATATTTACAGTGATCTAATACATTGTTTGAGATATTTATTGTCTGCCAGCGGCTCAGAATTCACCTAAGCAAGAGGTATGCTTGTGCTGTGATTATTCTGTTCCTCTGACCGACAATTAAAAACATATCCTGCACATTTGATTGAGTCACTAATGAAATGGTCTGGATGAGAGGAAGCAAGCAGATTAGTAAAGAAGCAAACTGAAGATTAACTGAAAATGTCGAGTATTAAAGCGTCATTTTCAAAAATGAAATTCTTAATATTAATTTTATATTCAGCGAGTTTCTTCATCATCCGAATATATTGAGGTAGGATATTATATAGCTTCGGACAATAATAAAACAGAAACCTCTGAGTGTGAGTTTTTTTGAAGAGAGGTAACCTGAGTGAAAGATTCAATGTCAATACAATTTTGTTCCTTCATACGGATTTTTGAAAAAGAATAGTTCAGAAGCTTATATTGTTTTCACTAGAGGTGTATTTTGAAACGTTGAAGTTTTTAAAATCTGATTACAATAATTGTATGTACCAAATGTAATACTATGGAAAGTTAGCATATACAAGGACAAGTCATATTCAAATAATACTGCCCCATTTCTGTTATTTTGCAATAGGCCTCTATTATTCAATAATTGGTATTCGGAGCCCAAAAATGATAAAAAATGTATTCTTGCAACTGCTTTCATGAATAGCTGATTCCGCACTCTGCTTCATTCACAGTTATCTTTTCAAATTTGAGCAAAATCATAAAGGAATTCTTTCAAAGAATCGTTTCGAGAACGTGATTGATACAATTGGAAAAATGTACCAGCTACAAATTCCTCAGATGATCATCACTAGTTTTCTCACGTTTTGTTACGATAATAGAGGGTATTCTTCCCTTACTGTTTGTATAAAGCGATGTTGATTTCAAAGGCATCACGCAGCCCTAGAAACTTAGCAGCAGGTACCTTGAATAACTTTTAACTTGTTTCCATCCACTAAGCTGGTTATTAACATTCTGTTTTGTTCGATGGTGTATAATCGGTCAATTGGTGAGAGTTTTATCAAAATGTTTTCAATATCAAGTATTTATTTTCAGGAAAAGTTAATACATCAATTGAATGCACCCTAACATGCATTGTTGATATTGAATATTTTTTTGCAACATAATAATTAATATATATGTTTCCAAAAATTGATGTGAAAATATATATTATAAAACCAACAAAATATGGTGCACTCGAATGTGTTGGGTTCCGTTCATTTTCATATACCTTGTATAAAATATAATGATAATTCAATAAAAAGTTGACCATCTGAAAAAACACATAATGCTGACCGGAAATACTATGAATTATACACCCAACACCCGCCAGATTAATCTTCGAAAACAAACTTTGCTCAGAAATCAACATTACACAATGGTGTAAACACATATAATATTCTTCCACAACGTCTCAAAAACACTGAACAGGAAAAATTGATCGATTTGAAAACATATTTTTCGGCCTAACTGATATCAGAATATTCTTTATGTCTTTTCAATATTTTTTTTTCAGATTTTCAGCAATTATACAAAATTATGTTACTTTCTGAATAAATTGAAAAAAAAACTGATTATTTGATATAGTACAATATGACAATCTCATCTATCCTCGGGAGATAATTTTCCTTCTTTGAAATGATTTTGAAAGTTTCATCGAAAGATATATACCTATTACTCAAACTTCAAGGATGGGAGACGTACACTTGCCAGGACGAAAAACGGGCCCATGAAAATTTCGGTATAATTCAAAGTTTGATGACTTGTTTTCTTCTTTGCCGATTTCAATGGTTTTTCAACATTTTGTAGGTAAATTGTTCTGCCTTATACCCTAATGCTGAAGTAAGTAGAAAAGTATTATATTTTATACGAAGAGAAACAAAATGTTTTTTTTCAACTTTCGGTATAATTCAAGTATATATATATATATATATATATATATATATATATATATATATATATATGTATTATATTTTAAAAACATTTTGTTTCTCTTCGTATAAAATATTATTTCATACGAAGAGAAACAAAATGTTTTTTCAACTTGGAGTTGAATCACTCTGTGGAGTCGTTTGACAGGTTAGGAAATTAAAAAAGTATAACATAAAGACTCCTTTCTTCTCTACAATTCCAAAAAATCATTACGAAAACGAATCATGTTTTGGAAATTTTCAACAAGCTCTATCTCGAAAACGAATCATTTTTCGATGAACATTTTATTGAACAAAAGTTGTTGATTTTGACGGAATCCATCACATAGTTAGTTTTTGTAACGATCCCACCAATTTCACGTATGGGAACTGAGTATTATGCATCAATTTATAAAATTTTGAATATTTTGAAAACGATCACCTCCAGGGTTATTAGGAAAGTGTACCTTTTCTACTGTACCTTTTCTAAAGAGGTGTGAGAATCAGGTTTTCTCATGGAAAGTACCGCAAGTGTACTGTCAAAAAACTATAAGGGCAATTTGAAATTATTAATGACCGCGTACGCAGAGCCCTCTAGCTGTTACATCAAAATCAAGGGCGCACCCAGAATTTTTTTTCGGAGGGGGTTGATTTTCAATTTTAAGTTTCGAAGTTCGAAAGTACATCCCAACATATATATATTAAAACATAAAAATTTGAAACTGATTTTTATTCGAGCTAACCAAAAAATATTTTTTAAAACAATTTATTATGTCTTGATGTCTAATTTTCAGAGTGCAGTGTAACGGATAAAATGACAAAAACGAACCATGCCGCATGGGCGAATATTATTTATAGCAATTAGCAATGTTAATATTGCATGTGTTTTGGTATTTGGTAGTAATTTTCCTTCGCTTGTCTTCCGACATAATTACACACACTGTAGTTCCTTATCTTATACCCAACGGTGTGTAATTATGTCGGAAGACAAGCTCGGAAAATTATGATTAATCTTCCTTCAGGTAAGTCGATTTTTCTTTCAATAGTTAACTATTCAATTTCGGGGGGGGTTATAACTCCTGAAACCCCCCCTTGGGTGCGCCTTTGATCAAAATCAATACGAAATTATGATTTACCATGTCAAAAAAAACCCGAGTACCAAATTTCGTGCCAATGAATTATTTTTTGCAAACGTTATTTTCAAAACGCCAACAAAACAATTAATTTCATCACCCTGTATCACCGAAACGAAGCATTTCCGGACACAAGTTTATATACACTATTTTCTTGAAATTGTTTCACGAATACATCACTTGGAAATTTTAACGTACTTATGTTACACCATTCATGTTTTTGCGAAACAGGCTCATAAAGCAGACGTCCAGGAAAAGTCCTTCGTAAGAGAATTTTCAATCGGGGCGATCGTTTTGCCAAGGAAGTACAAAAAAGTAAAAAATTACGAACTGTTCGGAGAATTTTGAATGCGCAAATCTGGTTTCAAGAAGACCTGCATCAGGACAACTTACTAGAGAGCATCCTGTCATTAGGCCTCGATTTGCAAGAGATCACCAGAATTGGACTGAAAATTATTGAAGGCATGTGCTATCATTTCTATGGAATCGCGCACCACTTTATATTCTGTTTTCAAGGGAACTTTCAATGCTGGATGGCACATAAATGAAATATTATCAGATCATGTTGTTCCAAACGCAAAGATAATAGGAGCTGATTTTCTTTTAACGCATGATAATGCGTGTCTTCATGCAGCATGAATGACCACCGCAAAATCCAGATCTAAATCCTATCGAACACGACTGGGATATGCTTGGTCGGCGAACTCGATGCCTAATTCCTGCACCTGAATCTTTAGTCGAATTGCGAATAGCAATCCTGGAGCAATGGGTAGCTATTCTTCAAGAGAATATAAGCGATTTAGTGGAAAGCATACTATTCTATATTTATTTCAAATGAAAACTCTATTTTCTATAATGAAATTATATAGTCATCACATACCGGGCACGGATATTTCTATCATTCTAAAAAAACAAACACAGACAATCCTAAATAAATGAAGCCCGATGTGTGAAATAACACATCAAATTACATAATGAGGGTGACCGAAATATTTGTATAGTATATTATTTTCAGCAAACAGATGAGGTATTTCTGACGAAATCATCACTACGAATTATAAAAAATAAATGAATATTCAGCATCTGATGATATCTGGACTGAAATTAAAATATGCAGTATGATATTTTCATTGATAGATTTCAACTTCCTGTAGTATGGATCATAGATTTTTCTAGTAACCTTATTATTCTACCAGTCAATTGGTTCCAATTCTATTCGGGATACCTAAATATATTTGCAGAACTGAATAAACAACTAACAGATGTGAAATCTGATATTTTAATTCTAAATGGACAGGAATTAGTAACAGAATAAGCAGCGTGTGAAAATGGACATATTTGAAATGAAATGATTAGATTAAACATTGAAGTATGCAATTGAATGAATATTGAGTAATATCGGTATAATCATGCACTTGAATATGTTTATCTGATGGCATGTCATAATGACAACGTTATGTCACTCAATTTTGATGATATAAGGAAGCTCATTATGGGACTAAGTACCATAATGGAATTCTATAAGGAAAACATGTAATGGTTTGATCAAAAAAGTTTATTCATATGTATTGATATAAATGCCATCAGATACAATTTTGTATGTAATACGAATCATAAACAATCATTATGGCACACGCCGTGTTATCGGACTCGGCTACGCCTCGCCCGATAACATTCACGACTTGTACCATAATGATCGTCTTTATGATCCTTATTACATAAATAACTATTATGGGTGCGTACTCATAATAAAAGTTAGAGAAATGCCTTGTTAGACAAAAAGTGTTGAATAAATAGTAAGTGAAATAAGTGACTGGGAACTATGAGTTGCAGACTGATTCTTTGGTTTTTCATGAAGAAAAAACTGAATTGTATTTAGCTCTAGCACTATTCCAATAAAAAGTTATCAATTAGAACCAAATCGAAACATTTACCTTGTCTTTCCAGAGAATGAAATCAAGCAATTGGATATAATTGGGTGAATATCTACCATAAAATTACCATTTTTGCCTGATTCTGGATTGGATGCTGGGTGATATTGTATTACAAATTCATTATCTAGACTTGACAGCTGTTTGGATGTGTATCTAGGATCAGTGTCATTCGCATGGCGAACACCGTATGCACTGAAATCCGAAAAGATGTACATAAAAAAGCATAATCTAGGAAATAATTCTAATTTTTGATTGTATTCGAAAGTTAATCTGTTACTGAAATCTTAATTACGTTTTGAGATTGATTCACTGAAAAATTACTCTTGTATGAAACAACAGACACCTGACTAAATCTACCATACTGCAATTGTCAAAATGCTGTTATATGCATAGAGATATTTTCAGAACTGAACTGAAACTGTGTGTTTATAAGTAGTATCCTCACTTTCATATTGTGATATTGTTCATTGACCCGCGGTAACACACTGAGACAAAGTAAGCCTTCCGAAAATCAGAACTCTTGTATTAGATTCAGCTACGGTCTATGAAAATATGACCTTATAAGTGATGCGTTGCGTAATTTATCCTGGTTGAACTTGGAAGGGAGATTCAAATTGCAGATGTTATCTTTGGTTTTCAAATTGAACACAGTTTCTATTTTGAAAACTTAACCCATTCCAGTTTCCAAATACAACGTTCCCAGTTTTTTTTTGAAGTCGTTTTCTCTTGCTCAGGACCAGTTCATTTTTATTGTAGGAAATGCCACAAAAATTTCAGGTATAATAATAACATTGCCCAGTTACAGCAATGCTCGTGAAAAGTAACTGGGATTCATTACTATTTTCTCGAATTTTCTTCGATCCATATTTTCCATTCAGATATGGCTTGAACAAATCTGAGTCCAGCAACACCCACTTTCTACAAGATATTTTCGAAGACTCCACAATGTTGCTCAGAGGGGTACCTACATATGAATGAACTACAAAAAATACTTCCATATAGAAGGTAATAGATGCATAAACGACATTATTAGGTGGCTATTTTAACCACCACTTTGGCCAGACTAGTTTTCTAAATACGAAGACAAAAGTAGTGCCGCGATAAATAATTTGTTTCAAACTCATCAAGTTTTGATTGAGAGGATATACAGTTTGTCGGTAGGGTTTTTCTGTTGCTAAGGTGTCGTCCGTCAATGAAAGGTAACCCTCTGCAGTTGATAATTATACAGGCTAAGAATCAACGAGGTCTCACCTTTTAAAATGCAATATAACAGGTTTGGTATCTAGGTGTCTCTAGTAACTCATATCACATAATTGTTTACATACATTTGATCCGAACGAGATAATGTCGGATTTAAATCATTTTGCCTTGCCTTAATTCGATACTCCGGCATTGAAAATAAAATATTTGATCACTCCAAGTTTTTTATTTTTCTTAATATAAAAAAAGTTCTTCATTACGATTTCAGGTCGATGCACCTATCTGATGAAATGAAGAGGAATAAAGAAAACCCAACAGACAAACGAGACTATGGCTTGAAACTTCTTGGCACTTATTCGTCACCTTCCATAGCAAACGTGCCAGACATTAAGATGGAGGCAAGCGATGAACTCAACTATCAACCCATGTTCTGTTACGAACTATCAGTAGATTTGATATTTGAATGTACTTGCGAAAAAATTATTCCTGTCCCCAATCGAACAATCTGAATTCTAAATAATAATGGTATTCTTCTCAAGACAACGCTAGGCTGTCCGACGGTAATGTGAAGAAATTATTTTTTAAATCCCGTAAAGGATCAGGAGTTTTTATACTTTTATATGTTGTTATCGTATCAAAATATTTCAGATTTCTTGTGTGATTCAAGTATATGAATGAAACCTTCAGTGTGAAAGTGTGAGTTACCCAAACACCAAATCAAAAACACTTGCACTGATGCTCTTGAGTAGTCTTGAGCAAAGAAATTTAGCTTCTGGCAAGTGCACATCGAGTGTAAATGCTTTCAGTTTGATATTAAGAAACGAGCTATTGGAAAAGCTTCCACTCTATTTATTGAATATGTTATATATGTAATACAATACAATACAATAATAACCTTACATAAATATATTATTGAACGAAGATGAATATCGCCATGAGCTTTTGCTATAGTATTTCAAAATTCCATTATTCTTTCTGAATATTGCATTATTATGAGTTGAGTTTGTTATTATGAGCTCCAGAAGTAAAGAAGATAACATATATGCAACCTTTCAGAAAAGTAAAATTTCAACGTTAAATAGTAAATTTTAGGTAAAATTACATGGACAGTGGAGCTGGTTATGATTTCGAGCATTGGAATAGATATCTTCGTTGAAACAGTCCCGACTTAATAACACATTACATAATAAACTTTCACTAATATCACATGGACATAACTTAGCGCAGTGGAGCTGATCATAATTTCAAACATTGAATGATATACATCTTCGTTGAAACAGTCTATAATGTAAACTCGACTCTAAAATACATTTCAATATATAGAGTAGAGCAGATTTCATATGATCATCACACGTACAAATATATTATAGCAAGTTACCTCAACACTGAAAGTTACGAATAACAACTTATTCAAAATAACAGTAAATAAAATACACCAAGAAACTCTCGTTAGTATCATACATGTGGTAGCCGGTAAATACTTCGAAAACAATTATTCGAAAACAATTATTCGAATACAATTATTCGAATGCAATTGTTCGAATGTAACAATTATTCGAAGAGTACAATTTTTCGAAAACAATTATTCGAAAAAAATTATCCGAAAATTATTTTAGTTTAATAAATTGAAAATAGATAGAAAGAGGTAAAGGTAGCGAATACGGTAACCTCACCGATTTTCTTGAAATTTGCACAGATGATTCAGAACACTATAAAATGATCATAACCATCGAAATTTTTGTGCGGAAACCATACCTTTGGAAGTTATGACAAGATGACATTTGACAAGATGTTGGCAAGTATCTGTAATTCCTAATTATGTTAGTTTAGGTTGGTTTAGGCTAAGTTAGGTTTGGTCAGGTGAACTGAGGTTAGTTGATTAGTTAGCTAAGGTTGGCAAGGTTAGTTTTCGGAAGATTAGGGTAGGTTGGTTGGGGTTTGGTTAGGTTAGTTAGGTTGGGTTGGATTAGGTCGCAAATTTTTTCAAACATCATTTGAAAGTTTATAATTGAAATTCGTTTAGGTTGATAGGTTAGTAAGGTTGGTTTAGGTTACGATAGTCACATTAGGCATTCCAGATCACGTGATGTCTGGGTGGCTAACACAAGTTTTGACCAATCACACACTCGTTTGCAGAAAACAAACGATAGTTTCTGGGGGGCAGATGGCGCCGTATTGGTTCATTTCGATTCATTTGATATTTTTATTAATACACAATTTAAAATTTGTTTTCGAATTCGAGTGATTGCTTCCGAATAATTGTTATCTTCGAAGAATTACTCTTCGAAGAATTGTTTTTCGAATAATTGTATTCTGATAATTGTTCTTCGAAAAACTGTATTCGAATGATTTACCTAGACCCCATACATGTAACTGAGTTGAACTCAAATTACAATACATTACATTCACTGGTTCTCTAAGATTCAGATTCGTTCTTCTTTCACAAAAAAGTTTTTGGAATTGAGGCAAGGTGAATAAAAATTGATTTTTGGTAAGAATATAGCACATAAAAGATTACTTATTGCGTTATACAGAAATGTGATTGTAAGGAAGAGACGACGTATATTCAATCATATTATATCGAATAGGTTCAGAATAATAACAAACTATAAAAACTACTAGAATTGTACGAGTCTTGCAAGGAAGTAGAAACCGTTTCTATTTCGCCAGATTTGCAAAGAAATTGCACGAGCAATTGTACTTGTATTGTATTGCATGAAAATTGCATTATGGATGACCGACTCATTTTGAATTGAGTTGAAAATGTGAATTATAAAATTATTTAGGCAGAATATTATTCGATATTATAGGTTTCGAACAGATTCAGAGAGAATAATTTTATTTGTCCCATTGATCAACTCGTGAAATCTGCAGTTGATATTGGACGTGGTAAAGAAGTATAGGTAGATGATAACTGAGTTAAGGTATAGTATGATCATTCCCTTCCTTCGACATAATCTGATTTCCGATAAGACACAACTTTTTGCTGAAACAGTATATTGATTCTTTAATTCTTCAGCGAGCTTAGAGTTATTTATAGATCAACAGATCGGTGTGCCTGCGGTGCAGACAAGCCGAGACTCTGGTTGCAGCTGATTGTCATTATTTTAATTCATACTTTGTATTCACAATCTTATAACAGAATGAGTTCAGTGCATAAACTTATGAATATTCTAATGGTAGACTCGAGTTTTATAAAAAAGATGTTATATGTTAGTACCTACGAACCCCCTTTTTGATACATTTCATAATATTCAAATATTGAGTTTTTTCTATATTCTCAATTTCCATTTTGTTTTCTGTGCATGTATGAAAATGGCGTGATAGTACCTGGAAAGTATAAAAAGTGAAATTTTCGATTGCCCTGAAATCCATTTTTGGGTTTTTTCCTGGACAAGAAAAATCAAATTCTTATAATATTTGTTCACAGGGCAAATTACTATACTTACCCCGATACGTAACTGCAATTTTATGAAAAAAGAAAAAATGACTTACTATTTTGACAGTTGAGTTGAGAATCGAATTTTCTAATGAATTTGGAGATTGAAGTAAAGAATATATTGAAAATTGGATATTATACTTCCCCTGGCGACGTTTCGGAAGCTAGTCCCAATTTTTTTTTCAAGCCCCAAAATCAGATTTTATAACAATAAACTTTTTTCATTATTTCTTACCAGGCAATGCAACTTTGATGCTATGCAAGAACTTTCAAGCTTATCATTTGCATGCCTTCCGTCATCTGTCATACATTATGAGTTTCCTGTGATTGTGATATTGTTATCACAGTATACATTCAAATTTCAACTGAAATCAATAATATAATATAATATAATGTAATGTAATATAATATAATATAATATAATATAATATAATATAATATAATATAATATAATATAATATAATATAATATAATATAATATAATATAATATAATATAATATAATATAATATAATATAATATAATGTAATGTAATGTAATGTAATGTAATGTAATGTAATGTAATGTAATGTAATGTAATGTAATATAATATAATATAATATAATATAATATAATATAATATAATATAATAGTAAACTATGTCGAAAGTTGAGAATGGATTACAGGAAATTTCGATTTTCTCAAAAAACATTCGAACAATGTTTTCGATTGCATGTAACAAAATGATATGTGATTGATATCTGCGGGGTAAAATATTGAAGATGAAAACACTAATTTTCCTCCACTTCGAACTTACGTAAATTTTTTGTTGGCTTCTTCAGATCTGGGATAGGAAATAAATATATGGAACACTTTTAAAACAACAAATTCTCAAATGGAATTGATTCCACCTTGGGAATTTTGATGAAAATATAACACGATATAAACATCAACTCTGAGATGACAGGTTTTCAACCAACTATTCTAGTGCGAATCCGAGAACATTTGTCATGTCTCTTGTCATCCATTTTCATTCATTATAAGAAATATTCCTGGAATCATAGTCGAAAGGTTGGTTGACAACCCGTTTGCTTAAGCCGCGTCCAAGATGATTATAGTTGACCCTTGCCCATACGAGGGTATGTCCTATGGGCACATTCGTAAGAGTGTTGGATAAGTTTCTCAACCCGTAAGAATTATATCTGAGGTGAAATTTTTCCCCTACATCAAACATATATAAAACCTAGTTCCTGCCAACAAATGACGTACAAACAACTTGAAACAAATGAGCTTAGCAAATTAGTGATGATTGGAATTATTTTTGGTGATTTTTCGAATTCATTCGATTATTGATCTCTTACATGAAGAAGTATAATTTTATTTTCCCAAGTGGTACTTTTACATTTCCATAGGCTATTACGGGACTTTTCACGAGAAATATAACCGAGAGTCGATCAGATTCGAGAATTTACTGATCTCTCCTACCTACATATTGTAAATACCCCACATCAACGCTACTGATATATTTCAGAATAATAATTTCTTCAATACAAGTAGAACTGATGTTGTTGCAAAAGATTAAGTTGCATAGTATGTCCATCTAGGAGCCAGTATTCGAGGGAAATGCACGCTATAGTTATTCATTACAAGGTGGCAGCACTTGTACTTAGATGAATTATTTTATATCAGCCCAGTCCGAAATTCCATGAATAAATAAATATTTCTCCATGGATACGTGATGAAAATGATATTTAAAGTAAATAGTTTATTTGGAGATTAGTTCAGAAGTGAGGACTCCCAAACTAGGATCGATTTTTTTAATGAATGAGGTATCCAATTTTCGGAAGATTGACGTTTCCCTGTTGAGTGGTAGTCATTCTAACTTCCATTACACAAACTATTCGACCCTTTCGACGAGCTGATTCCAATGATCGAAAGGTCGGCCAATTGAAACTTTGATTCAAAAATGTTATCGTTTATAAGTGATATGTGATTTTTATTTTTTGTTAATGAATTTTTCAGAATTTCCATTTTTCAGGTGATTACTCTAACGTTTTTTTTGGTGTCGTCAAATTATCGTGGAATGTTTTTAATTTTTTTTATATTGATTTATTTCTCTTTTCACTCACTGATCTGATTTTATTGGCTCTCTTATTTTCAATATTTTTTTTAAACTGATGGGCTCATTTAGCATTTTTTTTATTTCATAATTCAAAAGTACTGAACTGAAATAATCTAACTACCAAAATTTTTTCTTTTATTCACATGTTAATATTTGAAATCCGTGCGCGTCTAAACGGGGCGTGGCTTATTGTGACGTCACTATACGTACGGCCGATGAGCGCCAGATGCCAGATAAGAGGTAGGCATTCGTTATTCGTTTATTAGTAAACACGGGTTAGTTTTCGTTGAGTGTGATTGTATGTATCGTGAAGTAACTGTTGTTTGATTTACCTATAATGAGCGATGAAAGGAGTTTTCGCAAAAGTTGTGTGGTACCAGAGTGTAGGAATACATCTATTAATGCACCGGATAAGCTGTTTATATGTTTGCCTGCTAACCAGAAAGCAAGAAAAGCTTGGCAGCGTGCTATGCGTAGATCTGATTTTGTGTCTGACAAAGGATCGAGATACTGTTGCGAGGATCATTTTGATGTGAGCATATCAATATGATGAGGGTGAGTTTAATTTCTAATACATTATTGTTATTTCAGGTTGAAAAGGACATTGAAAATTACATGTACTTAAAAACTATGAAAAGTGGCAGAATACAAATGAAGCCAGGGGTGATACCGCATATTTTTGATTGTCAAAAAAAACGCACTCATTCACATACTAAAAAACCTAGGGAAGTATTCAAAAAACGGGAAAAACTGAATATCATGCAGACTGACATCACTGGAATTTTCAATAATGATTTGGCTGCCCGTGAAGAAGACAAAGAAAGAGAAACTTCTACTGTGACACAAACCGCGGATCGTGGTATTCAAGTGAATTTGCACCCGCATGTGCGTTCTCGGGCTACCCAATGCTCTCGAGATGTCACTTATCACCCGGCCATGAAACGAAAAAAAGAAATGGTTGTGAAAATACCTCTCAAAAAGCCACTGTTGAGTGATCAAAGGGCAAGTTTTTCAAGCGATTCCTTTGTTTCAACCAGCGGTTCCTCCAGTACCTTCATAACATCGAATTCGAGTTTGTTAGAAACAGTTGATACATTATAGAATTCTCAAGAAAATGTTCAAAACAGGTCACCTTCGTTATAGAGAAAAATCCAAAATTGTATCTAGGAATTCCGTGCCATTCTATGTTCATTGTTGAGCTACTTTCTCAGAAATGCAAAATAAGCAGGCTGGACAAATTTGTGACATTGAAAAAAATTCAACTTGACCTATCTTACAAGGTACTAGCAGATGATTTTTGTTTATCTACTACACATGTGTGTTGCGTGATTCAAAAAACAATTCCCTTGTTGGCAAGCTATTTGAAGCCTTTCATCGCGTGGAAAGATAGTTTGCAGGTCATGGAACAGCTACCCGTGCCATTCCGACATAGATATAAGGAAGTTCGATGTATCATAGATTGCTTCGAAATCTCTAGACAGAAGCCGAGTGATCCAGTTCTTCAATCACTCTCTTGGTGAGAGTACAAAGGCTGCAACACTATGAAATACCTCATAGCGTGTACACCTGATGGCTTAACTCCTTTCGTTTCAAATGGATTTGGTGGCAGAACTACTGATAAAATGATAGTTGAAGAGTCTGTATTTTTGGACCTACTAGAACTTGCAAACCATGTCATGGCTGACAGGGGTTTCAAGCACCTCGAAGAGCATCTTCCGGCCATAGGTAACAAATTAGTTAGACCACCATCTGTTTCATCTGGGAAAAAGAGCTCCAAACAAGAAGTTCAAGAAGCGAAGAGAATTGCGAGTTTGAGGATACACGTAGAACGTGTCATTTCTAGAATAAGAGAATTTGGTGTCCTTAAACCTTACGCCCATATTCATTCAAGTTTAGTCAAATATTTAGACTTTATAGTTCAGATAGCTTGTGGGTTGATCAATGTTCAAGATTATTTGATTGAGTAAAAATTGTGAACACTGTTGCAAAACTTTATTGTATATATTATTCAACCAAAAACTATTAATTTCCTCTAATAGCCTGTCAACAAGATCAGTATCATAATCACAAAATATGATTTTTATTTGCTTTGTAGTCTCGAACTTGTGATGTGCTACAACGAAAATTGCCTTTTTCCGCCCTGTGAGAAACATCTGCATTTGCATTTGGTAAATAAATTTTGGTTTTATATTTTCCCCAGAATCCATATAATTCAAAAAGGTTTTCTCTGTAGTTGGACATTCAATTTCAACCACAACATTTTCGTTCATAGCATCTGGTGATGCTTCTACTAAAGGAAAATTCCGAGAGAGAAATATGTCTGCTTTCGAGAAATCCATTGAAGTCTTTTTGGACACTATCGAGGACACTATTTTCAAAACATCACTTTCTAACTTTAGTCCTCGTGAAATCGCAGAAGATTTGAATAATTTTGCCCCTAAAATGCTTAATACTAAACAGGCATCCAACGTTTTGCACCTCACAGCTTCATAGGCTTTCGAAGCTGTTATCCGACCATATCTCATTTGCTGCCATATCGTATTCTCAGACTGATCCCTGGTATCTTTCTCCACAGCTATAATTAATTGTTCTTCCATCTGTAATGTACAAAATTCAAGAAAACTTTCGGGATATTTCCGTAGTCCTGGTTTGCTGAATTTCATCGCCAAGTAGTGAATAGAAAGACATGAGTATTTGTCCGAGGTGTAGTACCTCATAAGACTGATATTGATATGTCGAATTTCAGCTTCACGAACATATTCTTTCAGCAAAGAATTATCATCATTAGCTCTGAATTTTCCCTTTCCGAAGTCATTAGTAGTAATGAATTTCTTTGTTGTTGGAGCTGCTGACAACAAAGATCTTTTCCAATAACATAACTTCTCTGTTGGAGAAGGCTCTTCGCTACGTCTATGAAGCCACATTAGAAATGCCACGGCATGTTTACAGCCAGCTTCAGGGGCAGGACAATCATGGCATTTTCGTTCCTCCGTGTTCATTTCACATTTCACATCATAGTTTTTTCCTTTTATTTTATGCTCTGGTGTTATTTTGCCCATTAACTCACGAAACGACTGTTGTTGTTTCACTTGTACATAACCGATGGCATTGTCTCCATAACTTTGTCT